>JABUQX010081752.1:77500-80757 GCA_015478945.1 Trachelipus rathkii
TAAAAGCAGGTTTTCAAAACTAATGAATATTAGGATATACTAAAAACAAATATTAGAAATTTCATGAAATAACGTCAATTTAAGATACTGAGTTATCAATAAATCGGATATTCTTGCTTCTTGAAATTGCATTTTCATGAAACACATTAATTTGTTCAAATGCTGAAAATACCGTTAAAAACTCAATTTTAAGATTTACCAAATAATTTCAAATGTTGAAATTTAGGAAAAATCGTACTTTTAATAGTTCTAAATTTGTAATGTGAAAATTTAAGAAAAAGCGTAATTTTAGAAGTTAAATTTTTTTATTAAAAACAGAGAATTTTCACACTTGTAGCTGAATAAATTTTTGTCTATAACAAAAAAAATATTAAAATTGATGAAATAATAGGACGTTTCAGAAACTACTAAAACTTTTAAAATCTACTACTAAAATTTATTCTATAAAAAGTGTCATTTCAATGGAATACTTTAGAAAAACAAGAATTTTGACAATACCTTTAAAAAACTCAATTTTAGTATTTCATTGATATGCTATTTCAAAAAGCAGAAAATTTAGAAAAAATTGTACTTTTAAGAGTTCTAAATTTGTAATGTGAAAATTTAAGAAAAAGCGTAATTTTAGAAGTTAAATTTTTTTATTAAAACAGGTTTTCACAACTAATGAAATATTTGGTATATAAAAACAAATATTGAAATTTCATTAAAAAACGTCCAATGTACAAATTATCTAAAATAATTAATGAATTCACTTTACAGCTTATTAGAAATGGAATTTCAATGAAACACGTTTTATTTATTTTTGCAAATGCTGAAATAACGTGTTAAACCACAATATTTTTAGATTTTACAAATAATTCTAAATGTTGAAATTTAGGAAAAAGACGCCGCCCCCCCCTTTCGCCTTCGACAACCATTTTTAAGGAGTTCTATAATTTGGTAATGTCAAAATATTAAAGCAAAAGCGTAATTATTAAAGTTTAAAAGTTTTGTTGTAAAACAGATATGTAGAACTAACCTAATGAATATATTCTCTGCACTTATGTTTATTCCCAAACCTCTTTGAAAGAACGTCAATTTTTAAAACAAACGCTAAAGACAATTAATAAATTCTCTTTTCTGATTTTTTGAAATTGCATTTCAGTGAAATACATTATTTTTTCAATGCTTGAAATAATATTTTAAAAAACTCAATTTTAAGATTCAATAATTTCAAAGGGTTGGATTTAGGAAAATATATAACTTTAATGGAGTTACTATACGGTCGATGGATGATCATTAAAGTACTGCGGAATTTCGAGGTTTAGACTTTTTAACTTAAAACAGGTTTTCACAAACTAATGAAATATTTGGTATATAAAAACAAATATTGAAATTTCATTAAAAAACGTCAATTTAAGACACGAAAAACAAATAATAAATTCTCTTTCTGCTTTTTGAAATTGGCTTTCAATATGAAAGCACTTATTTTTTCAAATGCTCGAAAATACCGTTAAAAACTCATTTTTAAGACATACAAGATTTAAAGTGTGGACATTGTTGCAAGATAATCGGAATTTTGTGGAAGTCTAAATTTATAATGTATAAATTTAAGAAAATAGCGTAATTTTAGAAGATAAATTTTTTCATTAAAAAGCAACTGTAACCAAATGTCAAGTATTTATTTATCATATGCAATTAAATTTTTCATAAAATGACCTTCAATAAACTAACTAATAAAGATATGCTTAACTATTTCATAACAATATGTAATAAATTATCATCATGAATAATAAGTATATTATGTAGTAAAATGAAAAAAATACCGTAAAAAACTCAATTTTATAGAGTATTACTCATATAATTTAAAATGTTTGAAATTTAGCGAAAATCGTACTTTTAAGAGTTCGTAAAATTTGTAATGTAAAATTTAAAGAAAAAATCTATATTATAGGAAGTTAAAATTTTTTATTAAAGACAGGTTTACATCAAACTAGATGAAATAGTAGGGATCAATCGGAACCAGAATATTGAAATTTTCATTACAAAACGTCATTTTAGAAACGAAAAATGCGATTAGTTCTTAATACCATAATAATTTTTTAAAATTGGAGTGAAACTTAAGAGCTTTTTTTTTCATAAGTCTAAAAAATTATTTTTTGTTATAATCAATTTTTTAACGATTATTAAAAATAATTTTCAATGTTGAAATTTAGGAAAAATCGTAGCTTTAAAAAAGTTCTAAGTTTGTAATGTTGAAAAATTTAAGGCAGAGTGCATCCGATTTTTTTTAGAAGATTAAATTTTTTACTAAACGGGGTTTTTTTAAACCCCTTTCTAATGAAAATTAAATTATATGGTATATAAAAACAAATATTGAAATTTCATTAACATACTTAGAGCTCCTAAAGTACGATTTTTCCTAAAGTCAAATTTCAAACATTATGAAGAATACAGGATCAAATGCTTAAAGTTGAGTTTTTTAACGGTATTTTTCAGCATTTGAGTAAGTATTAATAATAATGTTTCATTGAAATGCCATTTTCAAAGAAGCAGTTAAAAGTGGATTAATCTTTAGGTGTGTCTTTAAATATTGAACGTATTTTAAATGAAATTTCACATATTTGTTATATATTAATATACTAAATATTTTTCTTATAGTGTTAGAAAGTATTCGTCGTGTTGTTAAGAAAAAAAACATATTGTTTTAAGCCTATCACTAAGAAAGATTTTAAATTACGGTTGATCCCATTTTGGATTTTGGGTCAAAATTTTCACAATAGAAATTTTAGAAAAATTTCTTTTATAGAGTCGATAAATATTTTTTCCAGAATTAAGAAATATTTCACAATTTAAAAATTAATTTGGTAAAATCTTAAAAAATTGAGTTTTTGGAAGGTATTTTCAGCCATTTAACAAACAAATAATAGATGTTTTATGAACTATAGCAAATTTGAACAAGTTTATCAGAATATAAAAAGTCATGTTTAAAAGACCATAGAATTTACCATTTTCATTATGGGCTCATTTATGAGAATAATGTTATTGTTAAGGGCTGTTAACATCTTGTATATAGATTGTGACTGTTTTTTTAATAGCTTAAATGACGATTGGTATTTTTTCAGCATTTCTAATTAAAAAATAAATTATGTATATGGTAGTAATATTTTAAGGTACAATTTCAAAAAGCAGAGTAAAAAAAGAATTTTTATTAATTAGTTGTTACAGGTGTCTTAAATTGACGGTTTTTAATAGTAATAAGTGATAATAATAATATT
>JABUQX010081753.1:0-20000 GCA_015478945.1 Trachelipus rathkii
CCGATCACTCAGAGGAAGACTTTTGATGAATGTGCCCAACGCATAAGCAGCAGCTGCTCTAACCTATCAATTTAATAATAACTAATTAATAGATATAATAATTAATAATAATAAACTAATAATACATATATAATAATAATATAAAATAATAAATAATTTATAAATAATAATAGTAATAATTATAAGATGTATTAAACATAATAATAAATAATATAATATTATAATAATTAATAATAATAACTAATAATAATAATAAGTAATAATATAATAATTAATAATAATAATATTAATAATAATAATAATAATAACTAATAAATATTGTATAATAATAAAATAATTATAATAATAATTAATATATATCATAATATAAACAAATTAATATAAATAATTTAATACATAATAAGATAATAATATATTAAATAATAATCAATTAAATTATTCATCTTCAATAATAATAAATAATAAATAATAATTAAATAATAATTATTAAATAATAAATTTATTATAAACGTTATTATTCAATTATATATTATATACTATATAGGTATATATATATATATATATATACATAGTTATATAATATATATATATAATATATAATACATAACACAATATTTGAATGTAATTATGATTCATATATATATATATACTATATATATAGTATTATATATTATATATATATATATATATATAATATATTAGCCCTATTATAGATATATATATTATATATATATGATTTGTGGTTTCTATCGCCGATTACACGGCCAAAGTGGTAGCTCCACTAACCTACCCGGTCCTGTTCTTTTGACTTGATTACTCTTGGACCAGCCGTTACTATGAAAATTCTTATGCGCTAGAAGCAAATCTCTGGACTTGAGCCTTATAGCACCTTGCGCGCAGATACGGATTCTGATAGTCCAGGATGCAGTCTAAAATGGAAGAAGATGCTAAGTTTTAATCTGGAAAATTGCGCATATATACTTTACCATTGAGAGCCGCTTCAACTCGAAGCACCTGCTCCGTCGCTGAAAACCATTCGCTGTGATAAAAATGGTTTCTAGGCACGTGTATCTAGAGTTTTCAGCAGTTTCGGGTCAGAAGAAGATGCTTATCCAACTGACAGGGCGAAAACACTTATTCTGGGAGTTTTAATATTAATATATATTTATATATTATTATATATATCATGAATATAATATTATATATAGTATATATATATATATATTATATATGCTATAATATAACTATATATAAATATATGTATATATATATATATAATAAATATATAATAAAATATATATATATATATATATATTATCAAATAGTATATATTATATATTTATATATATATAGATATATATATATATTATATATATTATAATATACTATATATATAAGAATATTATAATATATATACTAATATATAGATAATATATTAGTAATATATCTATATATATACTATATTATAATACTATGTTATATATATAAATATATATATAATATATATATATAACATCATATATTATAATATATATACTTATATTATTCCTAAAATGAATGCAATCTGCCTGGTACTTCAACATCACTGGCGGAGGACGCCCTAACTCCTAGTAGTGATAGTTGATATTGATAAATGCTACCTTACTATCTGTGAACTTAACGACTAGCAGTAGTGACCCGCAGAACTACTTTATTCTGGGCGTTATTTCAAATGATCTGGAAAATTAAGAAGCTAACAATAGCCGCGTAACCGGGCTTTGTGTCGGTGTTGGTGGTGTGTGTACTGTGATGTGTGTGTGTGTGTGCCTAGTAGTTGGTGGAGTGTGTTGTGTGTTATGTGTTGTGTGAGTCTGTGTGTGTTTGTTGTGTGTTGTGTGTTTGTGTTTCATGCTCATTTCCTGTGGGGAAAAAACAGCCGAGTGGCCTACCAAAATTCCATCGGTTGGTGGGGGTAAATCCTAAAGACTGGGTGAAATTATTCCCAAATAGGGGGCGACGTGTTTTCTCTTCAAATTACCGACGAACGTTGAAACGTCGTGCGCCAAATGTCAATGATATGTACAAGAACAAAAACACATGTATGGAAAAGGAAGTGTGTTCCAGACTTGAACCGGTATCTGGAGAGATTAATAAGATTTTGTGGCTGAGGGCTATATTGCGTTAATTCATAAATTTATAAAGACTCTTGTGAACCATTTTCTCTGGCCTTGCGACAGAACGTCCATCCAGACAGATATATAGAAGTATAGGAGTAAGGAGTATCGTAAAAATCAACCGAAGCGACGGACATTACTAACTAACAATATTTTCCCAAAGTTAACACTAACTTCTTAGAAAAGTGACGTCAAACGAGCTCTCCGTTATATGTAACAACACGATTGTTCTGCGCAGGATAACTCAAAGCCCAGTTTTGAACGAAAAACGGATAAATCGTCCTTCTGTGGTCGAAGCGAATGTATTTCTCTGCCTATGAGTAGAAAATGAGAAATTCAAGGACTTGTTAGTCGGGAGAGATGAATCTTTTTTAACATTAAATCATTGTGATTCTACGTGCCACACCGTATTCAACATCCACTGTTCTCAAGAAACGAATTTTGTATACCAAGAAGTAGCCACTATAGAAATTGATTATAAACTTTCTCATTTATTCTTCAGGTTTAAATAAACAAACTATATTCACGGGAATATTTAGTCGTGCTCAGTGTAATTATACAAGTCTGCATATCCAACTGGATTTGACTGTGAATTGTCAAACCGGTTCTCTTCGCGCATTGATTTTGCTAGAAGGAGGCAAGAAGTCATCACTGCGCAAAATAAAGCAAATCAACTACCAACAGTCATACTTATGCACGACAGCTGACGTGTGGTCTACAAAACACAGGAGCTTTATTCGGGCGTCACTTGTATCAGTCCACTTGTGAAGTAGTAATTAATTATTAATTTTTTGTTATTATTATATATTTATTACAGATTTTTTAATTAAAACTTTTTCTCCTTTTTTTGCCTTATTGTCTTATCTATTGTTGTTATTATTATTATATTATATTTATTATATTATTATTATATTATATTATATTATATTATATTATATTATATTATATTATATTATATTATATTATATTATATTATATTATAGGACAATTAAGCCATTCTCTCTTCCGATAATTTTAAATTTGTTTCTTCTTTTGCATCTTGAGTTAGATCTAGGTTTCAGTTTTCATCTACTTTTGACTGTATTGGACTGCCCCACTTCATGGGTTCTGGTATCTTGTAATAGATACACTGATTTCTGAAATTAATATGAACAACAGGTACCGCATTTGTAATCGCTGTATTAAAGTTTTCAAGTTAATGTTTCACAAGAACTTTTTTTTAAGAGTAACTTATGTAAAAAGGTTTAACGATTTTCAAAAATCTTCAAATTACACTATTCAGTCACGAAACGTGTAGCATAAAACAAAGAATTATTCTTAGCTTCATCGCTGTATGAGAGAGGATGGACTTGTAATTTCCACATCCCCTATAAAGATGAGATTGCACAAAGAATACTTTTACTTGAAATTGCTTTACAAAATTCAACCTAGGTTGTACATCTCACACTTCGAGTTAATTTGAACAACGGAACATTTAAAATCATGCGATAAAAGATCTTTCCTTAAAACTTCACTACAGTATGCGTTCTGCTAAGCGTTTATTCAGATCTTTGCGAAACTTTATTACTGTGCGTCTAAGTGGCGGGAAATTAAATCCATTAAAATTAAAAAAGCGTCCACATTCACGACTTCCTTGGCAATAAGTGGGTGGAATAGTGTATATGAACAGTGTTCTATTGCTTTATACGTCACAAAAAGTCCTCTATTGATGTTGATAATTAACAATTCCATTGTTTCAAGAATATAGATGATCGCAATTTCCTCGCGTACATTTGGTGCTGCTATACCTGACATCTGCAATTGATTCAATTTGACAGTACAAGCCATAAACACTTTTTTACAATTTTAACTCCCAACTTTTAGCAGTAGAAAAAAAATTAAACGTTTAGCGGAAAAAACTGAATTCGTCATTTACTGTATTGACTTCTTTTAATGCTAACTTCTTTATTTGAGAATAGATTTGGCGAGGTACTTCGTTAAGAGACATCGAACAAATCGATTCTATCCTTGCAACTTAGTCTCATCCGGTAATTTTAAATTTAAAAAATGGCCTCACTAAAAAATTGCTTCAAATTTTAATTTTGATAGAAGAAATACCAAAAAAATATATTATCTACTTTTAGACATGAATCCTCGATTGTACAGACTTACGTCAGTCGAGTTCACTAACGAGGTTATTCGTTAATCTCCTCTTAAGAAAAACATTTTGGTCCACTATCATAACTCAGAATTTGACTCATCAAAAGAGCAAGGAATAGAAGATTGCAATACTTACTTAATAAATCATTCCACTGGTCGCTGCATAAAGTACCATGTTAAATAAGTTATTTTTACATCGTACTACAATCACTTCACCCTATTGAGAATTTGTCAGTTTTTGCAGGTCTTTTTCAACTCCCAATCAAGAATAACTTTCTGATACTAATTCTGAATTTGTTATTGCTTTAATGTAATTCTTCATAGTGATGTCTAAATCAGGATACCTAAGTATCCTTTATTATTTTTTAAGATTTTAAGATTACAAAAAAAATATTGTTCATCATACTTTTTATTAATTCCAAAAGCGATGTTTTGATAGGATATGTAACAACAGAGAAATGTAATGACGTACATCGTAACGTGTGACGTTAAGCTATTAGATTTTTAAAAAATTGTGGGCGTGTACCATAGTAAACCGCTGTAAAGCGCAGTTCATCTCTTGTCAAAGTAACGCATACGGTAACGACTTGGAGCCAATTCAATAACGGTGCCTCTCTCTCTCTCTTCTCTCTCTCTCTCTCTTCTTCTCTCTCTCTTCTCTCGCTCTCTCTCTCTCATCTCTCTCCTCTTCTCTCCTTCTCTCTCTATATATAATATCATATATATTATATATAGATATAATATATATATTATATATATATAATTTAATATTATATATATATATATAATATATATATATAGATATATATATATATATATATGATTTCAAGTGGCGTCACAAAGTCAAGACGGGAATAAGTCTTGCTAAAATAATTGAATAAAAATTATATATTATGTATATATAATATAATTAATATAATATATATATTTATATATATATTATAATTATATTATAATATTATATATAATATAATATATATATAATAGGCCTTTTCCCAATCTTACAGTATAAAACTTGTACACTGTAATTATTCATTAATTCACTTTGCAAAAGCAAAAAAGTAAATTCCTTGTTATGAAATACTGAATTTCTGAGGCAAAATAAACCTCCTGAGTTTTATTTGAATTTGTAAGGGCAATCACAGGACCAATTGCAATGGACGATGATTCCTATAAGCTCGCTTGGGAGTGACTTAAAACTTGGTTGAGATACAAGGTCGGGTGTATGCTGCCAAAGCGATTATGGTCTACAAAAGCATTTGGGAATCCATAAAATATAACTACTTTTGTTTGAATTGACTCGGATGCGAATAACCCTAAATAGGTTCATATGAGATGTCTTTATAAAGTTCTATGTTGTAATGAAGAAAAACAATTTCATATTTATATATATATAGAATATATTATATACTTAATTATGTATATATATATAATATTAGTATATAATATAATATAATAATATAGCTATGGTTACTTACTACTATATATATATATATAATGTCTGACAAATTAAAAATTCAATCTTACATTCAAAAAAAAATATATATGCAAAAAGTAAAATTATTCTTTTTTGCTGCAAGGGAAAGTTTAATATAAAAAAAAAAACTTTATTTAACCAGTTGTTTAAAATATAAAATTGCAAAACATTATATTTATTTATATTATATTATTATATTAATTATTATTATGATTATTATGTATTATTATTATTATTATAATATCTTATTATATATTATTATTATTTTATTATTAATTTATATTATTATTTATTATTATTTATTATTTTATTATTGTTATATTATTTTATATTATTATCTATATTTGGGTGAGTTTATGATAATATTATTTATTATGATAATAATTCTAAAATTAAAGCATTATTGCATAGTAGCTTTTTTGGAGTCGCTTTATGCTATACACTATTTTATTTTGGGGGTGGGGGGAAATTATTTAAAGTATGATTCTAAAAATCAGAATATAAGTAAATTATCATTATCATTATATTTAGTTCATATCGCATTTAACAGGATTATTATTCTTGAGATTTAACATTTAAAAAGGAAATATTTTATAAATTCATATTATTTTTAATTTAGAATTTTTAATCATATATTAGTATTCTTTTTATTTGTATTATTTTATATATAGACATGTTTAAATTGGCAACTTTGAAAATTCTCAAAGTTTTTCGAATACAATCAGTGAAAATTGTACGTAACATTCCTACTATCATAGGACCCCTTCAATAAGTTTAGAGTTATTTATACGTGTACATATGAATAAATTATAAAATAATCCTTCTTTCAATTTTTCAATTTTTTCTTGAATTCATTTAAAAAAGGAAATATTTTATAAACTGATATTTAAAAAAAAAAAAAAAATTTCATAATTTTATTTATATTATTTATAATCATTCGATATTAAAAATTAAGTTTAGAAAACCTGATTGACACTAAATATTGATCATTCGATTTAAAACTCGGGAAATATTACTTGCTAAAGAAATGTAAGAAAACCGCTATAAGAATTTATAGCTTTCCTATTTCTTTAAAATTATCTTCTCAATATTCTGGGGATGAGATGCTAATTTTGAGTTAAATTCACACTAATTTTGAGTGAAATTCACACTAATTTTGAATTAGAAACAGTATAATTTTTCCAGAGTGAAATATAATTGATGTATAGAGTGATGTAGATAAATTATTAAATTAGAGGTCAAGTGTAAATTATTTTATATGTTGTCTTTCCAAATGTATATTTAGAGCCGTCGAAGTAGATAGGAAAGTTGGGATGAGTTTCTAAGAGGGAGATATAAAGAAGTTTGATAGAGTTGAAGTTTATATAAAGGGATTGGAATTTTAACAAGTTAAATTCAAAAAATCTCTTTATTCAATTCATTCGTTCATCTTATCTTTATATTCGTCTACCATGGTTTTGAACCGCAGAAAACTGTAGTACGAGAAGTGGGTCAACTTAGATTAGGCAACGAAGGGAGACACATTTTGAAAATGAGTGGCAGGAATGGAGTAGTTGAACTCAGCGCAGCAATAAGATTCAGGCGTGAACAGATTTAGAAGTCCAGGCTGTGAGAAGATCGTCTAAGGAACAGTAATGGAATAAAAGGTGGAGATAACCAGAGCGCCTAAGGAATCATCACAACTTAACATAGAAAATGAAGAAGAGATCTCGTGTTCCAATCATTACCGAGATCTAACTATTGACGATTACATGATGAGCGCAATTGCAGAAATGAAAGTCAAGGCAAAGCGAAGAGGAAACTTCAATTTAGTTTGAAGAGTAGACTATAGAGTGATTGTAAGACGTATGCGGTGTCATACCCTGTCAGGAAGCACTTAGATCTGTCAAGCGATCTGAGCCATTCACAAGATCTACACCATAATACTTTCTCCAGCAGGATGCATCCTTAGAAATTTTTTTTCTCCCATATTAGAGATTTAATTCTTAAAAAGGGTACTTTACTATCATTATATACTTACTACAGCCTCTTTAAGTATAATATATTATTATATTATATATTTAAAAATCATGTATAGTTCAGATTTACGGAATATTTTGGCAAGCGAATTTATTGCTCTACTCTTTAAACTATAGAACACCATTATGAATTTTATAAATGAACAAGTATAAATTTCTGTTAATTTAATACTTTATCATGATCGGATGGTACAGATATACGCGAGTCAGCGAAACAGCAAACATATAGAAGGCTACGACGAAAGCAACAGTGCCGAACGAGGCTACGGGCAGAATTTGGCCTCATTATAAGTTAGAACATGAGCAAATGTAGATAATATATTTTTGAAATTTGAATCAGTCATTCCTATTTCTGTTTGGATTATTCATAATAAAGTAAATTATTAAGAAAAAAATAAAAATAAGAAATTTCAATTAGTACAGCAATAATAATAATATGTAGTTATGAAAATCGAACGCAAGATTTAATTATAATTAAATATTTTATCATGGCATCTTTCAATTAAATCTTATTTTCTGTAATTATGATGGGCGGTACCATAGTGGACTAATATATATATTAATTTATTAATATATATAAATAATATATATTAAAGTATACTAACTTGAATTATACCCATAATAATAAATATATTAAATATATATTATATAATATAATATAATATATTTATTATATTATATTTATTATTTATAAATATATATATTGGTCATCCCCATACAGGGACGTATTTTTAATAAATATGTAGAATATATATTTCTTTGAATTGTTTGACATCAGTCATTCCCTATATATGCTGTTTTGGTAATTCGAATAATAAATGTAATTAGAACTAGAAAAAATAAAATAAGAAATTTACACATAATGAGATTTACAGCAATATTGTATAGTAAAGTACTCAAAATTGGCTTTACTAGCAAGTTTGAATATATATTAAACTAGATTCATTTCTCTCAATCTAGAAAGTATGTTCACTGGAATTTTCAAAACTATTTTACGTCTGCGAACAGTCTATTAAAAAATCAAATATATATATGTTAATAAGACCCCAAACAGCTATAATTAAAATCGTTATAAAAGAATCCAGAGTATTATAATGTTAGCATTTAAAGATATATTGCATTTTAGAACTTTCCAAAGCATAGGTTAACTACGGAATCGACATTATCTTCCAAATTATTTTTTATATGTAAATTATCTACGAAATCTAAATAGTCCGAGAACCATGCAAACACACTACTACATTAATATAAATATTATATATATATATTATATTATTTATAAATATTTTAATGACTTAATATATTATATATTAGTTATACTTATATAATAATATATAATATATTATATATTTAATATATATTATAATATATATTAGAAGGAGTGCTATGGAACCTCATTACTTGGTAGGCACGTTGGCGGATTAAAAGTTTCCTCTGAATGTGCTCTTAGGGTTACTTAAGGTGAATGCAACCAACCAATAGGCAAGCAACGCCAACATGCGGCAGGCAACAGGCAGTTGCGATACAAATTTTGCAATATTAAGACGAAGAAAAATTCACCAGCTCAGGACTCGAACCATCGCAAAATATTCCTCTTCCGTTTTGACAATTAAGTACAGGACGCGGATCTACACCAGAGTCCATCTTCTCCATAAATATGAAGGCATGCTCGGAACATGTTTTCTAAGTGCTTCCCTGCTTTTCGAATTACCAGGTTTGAAAACTTCAAGCGAGGCTACTTATTAAAATCCATTAGAAAGCAGTGCCCTCTGGGAAAACCCCTTTATGGGGCCAGGCAGGTAGGATTCCCCTGGCGTGCGTGCTTCTGGTATGCACAGCCCAACTAAAGTAAGATGCAACTCCCAAACATGGGCACATCGAACAATCTCTTTCGCATCAAATTTTCTGCGCGCTTCGCCGGCAATAACAAGACGAAGAGAAATAATTTTCACCTTAGGGAGTTCCAAAGCAGTTTCGGAGTGGATTTTTTAATATATACGAGTTTTAAGAAGCAGTGATATCCAAGCAGGAGACTTGAAAAAACTGTCTCCGAGGATTCCTTTCTTTGTGCGGGCAGGCGGACTCTGGACAAGCTTCGTCACGTAGTAGAGCTCCGCTAAAATACAGGCATTATTTGAAGTTTAACGTGATAATATCGCTTTATAACTTTCATCTCATATATATACTATTTTTAGGATATATAAACTTAAATCTTTAAAATAAGCTCATAGGAGCAATTAAAGAAGTATTATTTATTATTTAATAATGTGATATATTTATATTAATAATAATACATTAAAACTATAGTATAACACATATATAAGGCTATACCACGTGATTATACAAATATATATGTGATATATAAAAATTAAAGATACTTAATATTTTAATTAAATATATTTCTTTTTCAAAAGTTTTCCTTAAACCTTTTTATTAAACAAATAACGAAGTGGTCTAACTTTAAATTTCAAAATAAAATATCCAGTTCAGATTCTCCAAATTTTAATCATTATAAACTTGAACTAAAATTTCAACATGTTTTAAAATTGAAAAATTTATGTTTTTTCATTTTCAATTTTTCTAAGAGCATATTAATTCAGTGTTTCTAAATTTATCATAATATTATATTCTGTTATAAAGAAGTTGCAAAATAATTTGGAGTAGAAATATTTGAATGTTTAAAATTAATTTTTTTTCGTTTTATATGAGAACTTCATGTGGAGATATAGATGTATATATTATTTCTTGAGCTATATTTTAATCTCATATAGTATATTATTATAAATTTTATCTTATGTTATTTCTTTACTTTAATATATGAATATATATTTTTATATAATTATTACTGGTATATAATAATATATATATATATATTATAAGTTAGTATAATTATAGTTTACGGTAATAATCTTACGTTAATGCTATAATCACTATTATCTATAATAGTTTAACTTTATATATAGGTATACTAAATTATCATATACCTATATATTATAATAGATATTAACTATATTAATTATAAATTTGTATAACATTTATATTAATATATATCAATTTATATATATTAAATTATTATTAATAAAATATATATATATATATATGTATAATATTATATATATACTATATATCATTATAATTATTAATATATATATATCTAATATATTATATATTATATATTATATATATATTATATTAATTATATATAATATATTATATATTAACTATTATATAATTTAATAAATTAATATGATAATTATATATATATTATTATAATATATATATATATAATTATAATTAATTATATATACCATAGGTACATATTATATTAATTAAAGTTATAATATTATTTATTATAGTATATACTTATAATATATTTATATACATCATATATTTACATATATATATGGGTATATTTATTTAAATATAACAATAATCATTTATTCATTAACTGTGCTATATAAGAAGCAAATTCTTTAAATTATACATATGTATGAATATTTATATATAATGTATAACTCTAATATATTAATACGTATATTTATATAATTAATAATATTATTAAGTGATAAGTATGGTAGTATATATCTATAAATAGGAAAAATCATATTAGTATAATATAGTAGTGTATAGTGAGATAATATTATGCACATAATTTATATACATATTATGCTTTGTTTTCAAATCAAGGATAAATACCCCTTTCCGCCTATTTATCGAGTATTCACTGTATACCTTTATATATGGGAGAAATTTCTATCAGAGATTCTGTAGACAACGATAAGTTGTGGTCTTTTTACTCTTTTAATAAAAGGAGATGGTTCAGAACCTATAACTATAAGACAAAGAATATTCTGCTGTAAGTTTCATATTTTTTGAATGGTTCTCAACATGTTAGTGAAAAGCTTTCACATCTATATCTAAGGATATGAACAGTCAGCTGAGAGTATTTGAAAGAAATGTCTAATAATCTCGCTTATGTTCTGGTGAATTGAAATGTTAGAATGATATACTGGATTTAATGTTAAAACGCATATTAGAAAAGTGTCAACAATATGGTACATATGTTAAATATAATTAGGTGACTACTGGACTTGAAGACATTAGTTACAGATCATTATGAAAAGACATTCTCGTATAATAGGACATGTGGCAAATACATGATGATGATGTTAAATTGGAAATAGGTTCATTTGTTTTAAATGTTTTCGTCAGTTGTTTGGAAGGATCGTAGTTCTTGTTCTATAAAATCATTGGAAAATGTATCATAACATTCATTTATTTTTGGTATATCCCTTTTAACATGAAACCATTAATGCAACACAATATCAAATATACTATAATAATATTATCATGAAAAATAGAAAAAATTTAATATATGATTATAATACAAATCACTTCATTAAATAAATCTTTAAATCTTAATAATTTAATATAATTAAATAATTCTATTTCTCATAAAAATTCACATTTACTCATATATAAAAAATATTATAAAATAATTTAATAAAATGTCAATTAAACAAAACTAAAGCCACAACTATTTTAGCATAATATTGATTAAAAATTGTGTTAATGATGCATATTTAGCTGGTATGCTAATTCTCATATTATATGTTTCCAAATAACATTAAATACATATGGTTCAATTTTTAATCTTCCTTTTAATTAAATATTATTTCATCTTCATCCAAGCTTTAAATTAGAAGAGCATAGACTCAAAAAAAATTATAATTTCATTAATTATTAATGATGCCGATCATTCTTCAAATCTATAAATAGTGATTTAAGAAAATCTCGATAATGAATCACACTTTTGCCACCTACTGTGCTAGAAGAGTAGCACTACAACTATATATATGGATTAAACTTACTTGTTGTAATGCAAAGAGTGATTGACTTATGCCTTTGAAAACGCTGTTTCGGTCCACTTCTCTAATAGGGTGCGAACATTTGATTTATAAATATTTTAATTGGATTTTTAAATCCTTATCTAACTGTACAAATTTTATTGTCGAAGAATTAACAACTAACATATAGATTGACTACTCTCCATAGTGTAATGATAGTCAGTGACTTGTGCTTTTGAAAAACGCCTGATTTCGATCCACCTCCGTCTAATAGCGAACGCATTGTTAGACCTAAATTTGTTTTTTCTTACGATTATTTATGTTTACTAAGAGTATAAGATACGTTCAAGTTGTTTTATGCTAAGGATTGAACCTGATCTCTGAACCCTTTATCTTACCAAATGTTAATTCATAAACACCGGAGATTCAGCTATTTACTGACTGAAGAAACACAGCCTTATATTGTATTTGCATATTATGTACATTAGGGACACACAACATTAACTCCATATGAAAAGAGAGAGACTAAATAGAAAGAATACTTTTAAGACATATATACAGATAAAAATAATAAATAAAACTACATAAAAATACAACTGTAATCGGCACCAAATATCAAATAATTCTGCAATAATAAACTTTTAATAGTTAACAATTAAAAGCTCTTACCTTTTTTAATAAATAGTGACGAATAAAACTAATTTAATAATTTGACGACGATTTTTGTTCACAAAGAGAAATAATAATATTTTTTTTTATTATAAATAAAACATATTATTATTATAAATCTCCTTAACAGGTTTAGTGAAGAAATTTTTTATAGTTTTAATTTTCTTTTATTGTTTATTATATTGTCGACCTTAAGTTTCATATTCCTATTGCTCATATATAGTTAGTGAATGCAAAGAAGATAAAGAAGTATTTTGAAAATTAAATATCTTTTATTTGGACCATACCGAGCACCGGAAATATTCGCACCGCACCGCATCCGCACTCACACGCGCACCGCACGCACCGCACCGCACCACAGCCATGCATCGCACAACCACCGCACCGCACCGCCACCGGTCATCCTGCACTGTTATTTTTGTCGCACCACATTCACCTCTAGTTGTTCAAGGTGTTGGCATTCCGATTTAAGGTGGCTCCTCCGCAACTTGCACTTGTATTCGTGATATACTCTTTACATTATATCTCCAGAGCACCACGCGTACATAGAGAATTGTATTGGCACGCACACGCACCGCAACACACAGCATACTGTCACTGGGTGCAGTAGCACTAAGACCTTCATAAAGCTCAAGAAGTGGATTTGAAAACTATTTAGTTAATGATTTTCTTGTTAATAAGTCATGATAAATATTGCTTCTTTCTACTATTAAACTATTGCACAACTGTTACTACTTCGACAGCTACTACTACTACTACTAACTTACTATCTATCCCAATTCAATATACATACTTCAATTAAATAATAATAATAATAAGATAAACAATTAAATAATAATATAGTTGAATATTTATAAATAGATAATAAATCAATAATTAATAATAATCAATAAACATACATAATAATAGTAACTCAATAATAATATATAATTAATATAAGAATAATAATAATAATAATAATAAATAAAATAATATAAATGAATGAGTCATGGTAAACTATAATAATCAATCAATTATTAAGTAATAATAAAAATTATAATCATAATGAGATATACTATTCTATATTTAGCTGTATACTACTATGTACTATATAATACTATTTATACCCTACCATACTCTATTAATAGGATATATATAAATACTACTATATATGATATATATAAATCAATATATAAGTTACTCATATATACTATTATACTATATTATATATAATACATATATTATATTATATAGTATTATATATATATATATATATATATATAATATATATACTATTATATAATATATCCTAAATATATATATTAATAATCTATAATTATATTAATATATATATATAATTAATATATTATGTATATATATATATATAGTATAATAGTATATATATTTAATATATTTTATTAATATAATATATATATATTAATGTTATATTTTAATATTTTAAGTTCATATCACGCTACATTTATATATCTATATATATTTACTAATAGGCTTATTATAAAATTGATATATAGTTAGTAATATTATAATATATATTAAATATATATTAAAATATATAAATGAAGATTATATGGCAGTGATGTAATTTATAAGATGAAGAGCGGAAGATAATACACTTAACAAGTCAGATGAAGATCGCCAATTACAGTGTGTTGATTTAGATTGCTCCAGGCAAATAACTAATATATGATTTAATGATTAGAAAATTGTAGTATTTTAGTTTATCTATTCTAGCAATTTATTCTTGTGACTTTATCATTCATTAAAAGGATGTCATCTCTCATCTTTTATTTTTAAAAAACAAGTTCCTCAGAAATTGAACTTGTGATTCTTTGCTATTTATTTTCCACGGGGTATATCTTGAACATGTCAGAGCGAGTCAGCTATTTATTTATCTCGTTCAGGTATGTCTCTCGTAACGCAATATGACCAATGGATATATGCTCCTCGCTCTCACTCTCTACTGGCACGTGGGCTCCATGATAGCATTCTCTATTAAAAGCAGCTCCAATTTTGCCGCCCTCCACTCTTAACTAAACAGCTCCAGAATCTCTTTCTCATCCTCTTAAAAAAAGATATCCGCAGATTTTCTCCGGCCCTCGCCTCCTAGTTAAAAGAAGATCCCAACTATACTTGTCTACCTCCCTCTGAGAAGACAGTCAAAATTTCACACCTCTCTTGATACAGAATTAACGGAGCCTGCCAACTAATTTTTCCCCCTCCTCTAATAAAAAACAGCCAAAAGTTTCCCCCGTCCCCTTATGCAAAAAATTAGGCTCCTCCGATAGTGGTTCTCCTCTCCTCGTTAAAAATAGCTCCCACGTCTTCCTTCTCCCTTATAAAGACTTGCTACCTAATTTCACCCCCCTCTTTTGTACAAACAGCTTCCCAACAGATTCGCTCTCGCGTGATACTGAGACGCTCTCCTGAGACGGTGCTTCCCCCTCTCCTTCTATATATGGAAGTTACAGCTCCAAGCTTGTTACCCGCGTCGCCCTCTTAAAACAGCTCCCAATTTTCCCCTTCCCTCTTAAAAACAGCTCCCAATTTTCCCCTCCCTCTTAAAAGCAGCTCCCAATATTCCTATCCCTCTTCTGACGTATCATTACTCTTTCGATTGACCTGTGGAAATACATAATATATAACATTGTTGCGTGGAAGTGGTAAGCAGTATTACATAGCTTAATAAAACCTTGTCAAACTATCAAATATACATTTACTGTTTGTCGTATTACTGTAGTCCATATCACGCTCCTGGGGGTATATTGCGAGAGTTATTACTAAGACGTATATCAAAAGGATTTTTACTCCAGCGTTAGCTTATATGACAATACTGAAGATGCATACATGTTGTATCCAATATACAGTGGAAAACCTCAACAAGTCCAAGCTTTGTGAGTAACGGTTAAAGTATATGGGGGACAAAACTTTATAAAATTCTCTTCTATACTTTTTTAATTCTGTACACTCTTTTCTCTATGGCGTGTGCTTTTATAGCGTTGGCGAGTTTGTGGCAGTTTGGCAGGTTGGCGTTTATTATGCACTTTTTCAGATAAAATTATTACTCAGAGTAATAAACTGCAGTGATTGATTCGATCGAGAAATTATGAAATATAGAGCCATTATCCACAACTCCATAAATTGTTATCACGTCGTTCCTTTCGTCAAGCACAAAGAGAGGGCCATGTATCTAAACGCCCCTGAAATTTTCTATGGAGATGATGCTCTTAAGGAGAGTGCTAGTTGGTAGTGCATCCTTTACTTTCTTATACCCCTCTTTATATTACAGATCAAAGAAAGCATCTTACTCGTTTTCTTCACTGTATATCAATTATTTTGATGCTTTTAAAATTGATTGGAACCACTATCTTGAGAGATTGCGATTAGTTGAGCTCTCAGTGATGAGGAGTTCTCACTTAGTGCTTATTTTTTCTCGACCCCTTAACCACGAAGGAACTAGCCTCCTTGTGCATGCATTAATTAATCTGTCAACGTGTTTATATAAATATATAAGGGTAGATAATAAAGAATATTTTATAGGTAATAAACATTAATATATCTAACAATTACATATCAATATACTGATTATATCATATATATATATAATTGAATAATAATATATATCTACATATCATCAATCAGATTATATATAAATATAATATATATCTTATTATCATATATACCCTTAGGTATTATAATATAAATAGAACTAACTATATTTAATATATAGATAATATTATAAATATCTATATAATAAAGAATTATTATAACATATTATAAAATATATCATTATTAATTAATTCAATTATATATACCTAAAAAATAAATAACCCCTACAATTTAACTTAATAACTTTATATAATATATATATTAATAACCTAATATATATAATATTAATATATATATATAATAACTATAATATATTTATATATATTATATTATTAATACAATATATATTTAGAATAGTATTAATATATTAATGTATAATATATATGTATATAATATAAATAAATATAATTATAATATTATATATAGTTATAATATAAACTGTATAATATAATATATTTAATATAAATTATATATAATTAAAGATAAGTATATATGTATATATACTTAGGTTCTACAACGATTGATGAGAAATGAGAATACTTGACAATTGAAAAGGAAAAACGAGAACGGTTCTAATATATTATGTTCGATGATCCATATAGAATATATTATGAATTTCAGATTACAAAAATGCAGTGACTTCATTCTTTGATGTAAGTAAAATGTAGTGTTAGATAGAGGATGGAAAGTCTTTTATGACAATGGGGAAGTGAAACAGATAAGATTAAATTGGATCTCGAAACCAGACGCGGAGTGTTTTTAAAGGACATATTATTATGAAGGGGATTCAGGAATAGTAAATCATAACTTATCATTCTACTAATAGAAAAGATTGTCCTAATTCCGAATTATTAAGATGTGTGTGATTTTTTTCGTCTGAATTAAATTTTTTTTCCTAATGTAGTAGTATATAAGTTTTGTATTTCCCGAACTGATATTAATATGTTAAGATATAGTAAGTGTATAATGGATTAAGTGCATATATATATACTATATAAGTTATTGATATTTCTTGGTAGAGTATATAGTAGTATATGATGAAATAAAAATAAATATTCTACATAATAAGTATATATATAATAATAATATAATATGATTAATATAATATATATATAGTATAATATTATAGTTAATAGTATATTAAAATGTAATTTCTAACCCAATGATCAATGATAGATCACATGCTAGGAAATGGATATAAGCGACACAATTCATATTTCCAAAGAACAGAGACAGTCCAACCATAACCACATTGCACTCTCCTCTAACCCCAAACACCACAGACTCAAAAACAACCTTCCTATTCATTCCAGGGCTCTTAATATTGCCAAAACTGATAATTCCTTGATAGGTATACATAATCTTATCTACCAACCGTCCACTCAAAAGACAAACACAACTCACCAAATTACAAATTAACCCACTGACACTTTAACAAGAAAACACTTAAGAGACGCAACCACCAAAATCAACGTACATTTTAAACACCATAAACCACTCAGATAAATAGCACCAGTGAATTTAATTCTACTACTTTAACCAATATTACCGAGTTTCAGTCATTGTCCTCGGCCAAAGCTATTAGACGCTGCAGTCAGACGTCTATTACCAAAACATGCAACTTACAGATTGCAAGTCTTATTCAAACCACTCACAAACAACCTGTCAAAGCCCACTGTAAACCAGTTTCCGGAGCACACATGTCCACCACTTTTCTATCCAGAACTTGTTTAAAAACATATAAAACTACATCTGGAAAAGCCGCAATTGGATTTGTACCATTGGTGGAGCGAGGTCTGCTGAAGGAGACCGGTGGGTCTGGCCGGAGTACCTGGACGCGGTATGGCCCCTCCATGATGGGGTGGGCAGGGGTGAGAAGGTATTATATAGGTAACAATATCGTATATGGCGTTCTATAGTATAAGTATATATATATATATACTCACCAAACTGGTTCACCAAACTTAGCATATATATTATAGTATAAGTTATAATATATAAAAAATTATATAATATACTAATATATAAATAATATACAAAGTATAGAATCGATACGTAATTCACATTTGTCTTTGAGTATATAACCTAAGTATATATATATATATATATAATATATATATATAGTAGGGTAGTATTAGGCTGCATATCATATATAGAAGGGTATAACATAATCATGTGATAGTAGCGTAACTATTATAAAGTACTATATATAGATTCAGCCCTAATACCTCTATGATCCCAATGATATATATATATATATAGTACACACTACATAAATAAGATTAAGGGGTAAAGGTAATATTAATGGCTGTATATACGAATATATATCTAATCATGAGTAAATCTACAATGCACAGAATTAAATTTGTTGCAGAGTTGGTAGACTATAATTTCAGACTATCATAGAACAATAATCTTCAAAATGGTAAAAGAGACAAAAATGTAGTACTTGGTCTATTAGTAAACAACTCTTTATTTCTTCTTTATTTATCTAATAATGGGATTTTCATCCTACTGAGCAAGAGCAAGACCAATTTGGGTCATGGGAAGTTTTTGTGGAAATAAATTGTATTTATTTTCAGATTTTGTTCATTAAATTTGGTATAAAATGTATATTTTATTTTAAATAATGTAGTAATATTTGCTTAAGAATAATTTCTTTAATTTGGTAAAAATTAAAAACTTGTAGCTATAAAGCTAGGAGAACGTTTGGTTAGGACAAGTGGTTATATAGACCAAAGATTTATAAATACTTGCTTCTGATAACATATAAACAAGTAAAATGTTTTTTTCCAGTAATAAGTATTAATAAGTATATCTCCTTCTAAGAACCACACATACATATAGTGAAACTATCTTATGTGTGACAAAATTCTGGATAAACAACTTTTATCCATCTTTTGACCATTAGATGAATTTTATCATGTTTATTGCATCATGATAAACGTAAAATGACAATGCAAAATCTACTATATTTTTTTTCTGCTATTTATTTCAATAGTATCTTCATCATTCATTTTGCACTAAAACGGCATTATATTTTCTTGACATAAGCCTCATGCAACGGTGAAAAATTAGAAGCATTCAAAAA
>JABUQX010081753.1:35000-56376 GCA_015478945.1 Trachelipus rathkii
TGTCTTCAGCTTTCTTTTTACAGCATCTTTGATTTGATTGGCGGCAACAGAACTTCTATTTTTGAAGTGGTGTCAAAGATTTCTGACCTTGCACTGTCTTCTCCAAGGAAACCTGTTCTCTTGGCTCCAGCCAGTATGGTAGCTATGTCCACTGTTGCAAGATGGTTAAAGGTATGAGCACTGAAAAAAAAGGAAAGTGCATTCCGATTTCCTTGATTTCTGCCTAATGCAATTTGGAGGCTGCTATTACTAATTTGGATGAAAAACTACATTCAGAAGTACTGGTACCGGCCAACAGCGGGTGATGATGTGGATAGTTCAATGATCCTTTCAGTTTCCAACTTCTACTGCCTGCTGTGGATTTCTGTTGGCATGCCAACTATGAATTTTCAGGATCTTCATCCCACCTCCTCTGTTCCATAAACGTTGAAATCCCCGCACGTAGTTGCGTCCGTTATCGGTTGTAGTTGCTGGCGGACTTTCCCACTTAAACCGAATTCATTATGTATGTCGTTCATTATTCTCAACCAGGAGTTGGCTTGTTCTGACCTCCTAAAATCAATTAATTAGGATTAAGTAATATATTATATATATATATATAAATTTATATAATTATAGTAATATATATATATGTATATATATATATATATATATATATATATATATATATATATATATATATATATATCAGGATGTCTAAAAATAATGTACTAACACTTTGAAAGACTATACAAACTTTATTTACGTACATAGTGACAAGTTTAAAGGCTTGAATTACAGAACATACATGTATTTAAAGAATCATGTTCGCAAATGTTCAAAATGATGACCGCCATGTCCAGACAACAGCTGGAAAAACGCGAACCAATGGAGTCGAAAACGACATAAAACAGTTCATTTGGAATGTCGCGACATTGTCTTTCGATTTCCAATTTCAATGCATTTATCGTTATTGGTTTTGAGCGATAAACTCTGTCCTTGAGGTATCCCTATAAAAAGAAGTCCATTAGCGTGAGATCTGGAGAACGCGCAGGGTATTCAATACCACCCCTTCATCCAATCCATGTGTTTGGAAATGCTGCATCGAGGTGAGCTCTTACATCGCGATGGTAGTGGGGAGGTGCTCCATCTTGCTGAAATTAAATCACGTCATTATCACTAAACATCTCGTCAATGTGTAGACCGACCGACTCCGGCAGCAAGATTAGGTATGTACCTGTCCCCATCGACCGCTCTTTTAAAAAAGAACTGTCCCATGATGCCCAATGCTGAAATTCCACACCACACAGTTACCCCTGGTAGGTTTAAATAGTGTTCAGCTTTAACATGGAGATTTACAGGACCCCAGTAAGTACAATTATGGTGATTAATCGAACCATTTAATTTAAAGGTGGCCTCATTGCTCCAGACAATTTTGTGTGGAAACCCTACATCTTCTGCACATTTGGCCAGGTACCATTCACAAAATTGAAGTCTCCGGTCCGGATCGTCTACATTGAGAGCATGGAGTAGACTTGGTATGTATCATTTCCAGCGTAGACGCTTCAAGATACGATGGACGTTATCTTTTAAGATATGTGTCTCCCGAGCCGTTTGTCGTAGAGATTTCTGTGGGGATCGGATGAGAGTTTCCTGTACCTGCTCTTCCTTTGCAGGGTTGATGGATGTCCGTGGTCGTCCAAAACGTTTCTTGTTGACGTTGTGAGCAGTTCCATCTGCTTCAAATTTCTCTCTGATGCGGGCAATTGTCCGGTGCGTTGGTGGTGGTTTATCGCACTCCCTTCTGAACCGTCTTTGCACTTCCGTGGCGTTTCCGGTTGTCCAATAGCATTTAAGGACAAACTTTCTCTCATCAAAGCTAAGTTGATCTCCTGTCATTCTGTTACAGTAGTTACACCTGAAAAAATAAAAAGCAGTCAATGTTTTAGTACATTTTTTTGAGACACCATATATATATATATATATATATATATATATATATATATATATATATAATATATATATATATATATATATAATATATAATATATATATATATATATATATATATATATATATATTCTATAATATATATATATATATATATATAATATATATATATTTGTCGTGGTTAATTGAAGACGTTCACAGGAGGCTGAGTGTTTTTCTGTTTCAGATTTTTCCTTTATATATATACTATATATATATATATATATATATATTTGATACGTGTTTATTTGAAGACGTTCACAGTATATTAATATATATCTATATATATATATATATAATAATAATATATATATAATATATATATATATTATATACTATATTATATATTGTTTATATATATATATATATATATATATATATATATATATATATTTGTCGTGGTTAATTGAAGACGTTCACAGGAGGCTGAGTGTTTTTCTGTTTCAGATTTTTCCTTTTTCATCGTTGCACTTTTCTTTCAGTTGGGTTTTAGATAAAATGACTTCTCAATGAGACTTTTTATTCTCTTGGATTAAATTTTACTTTCACATTATTTTTCAATTCATGTTAATACAAAAAAATCTTTAATTATGTAAAACTGAATTAACATGCAAAATATAATACATTTTACATTTAAACATTTTGTTATACAAATTTTTATAGTTTTTTTTTTATTTTAATACATTAAAATCGAAAATATAAAAACATTTTATTAATTAGACTATTTTATAATATTGTTCCGCACATAATATTGCCCTTAAAATTATATCAATATATAAAAGTTACTGCTAAATAGATCGTGGCAATTTTACAATCAATATGTTCACTATATATCACTTCCCAGCCAAAACACGGAGTGGCTTATTTACAAGTGTGCTCGGCGTGGAGGGTTTCTTATGGTTGAAACATCATAGACATCAGTGACATAAGTGACATCGGATACATCAAGGGCATCGGAAACATCAGGAGCATCATGGATTTCTTGATATTGTTGTTAGTGTTGACAGCAAATAGTCACGTTAAACCGAGGTTGGTAGACCTGGGAATAACGGCGTGACTAATATTTGTTTTCACTGGTCTGTATGTTGCTTAAAGGTATTAATTGTTTTGACATTTTGAAATTGGTCCGCGTCGATGAAAAATAGCCACGTTAGACTGAGGTTAGTAGATCTGGGAATAACGATGTGACTGAAGCTCCCGTCTTCACTGTTGCTAGTTGTCTGAATGCGTCGTTTAGAGAGTGTTCTTTCAGAGTTCACCAATTATAAAGTGGAAGGAGGGCTAGGAGTTATCTTTTGGGGTTTTCCTCCACTTCAAAAGATTGTATTATGTAGTTCGTCTTAGTTTTCTTCTTATTGTCTTTCTGTTTCAACTGGCATAATTGACAATAGCGGCGTTTGTGTGTAAATAATTTATTTTCAGTAAAACTTGATAAACACCTCTCGGTGTCAGCCAATTCTACAAGGGAATAAGTAGTAGTAGTGGGTAATGAAGACTTTCCCTGTAGGCGGGTGTGTTCTCCTGCAGTTTGTTCTGTTTTTAGATTTTTTATTATTTCATGTTGGTACTTTCCTCTCAATGTGACTTTTTGTTCCCTTAGATTAGATTAGTTACTTCTACAATATTTTTCAATTTATGTTATTACAAAAAATCTTTAATTATGTAACATTGAATTAACATACTAAATATAATGCACTTTACATCTAAACATTTTGTTATACTAATTTTTATCCTCTTTTTTTTTAATACATTTAAAAATCGAAAATATAAAAAGGGATATTTTAATTAATATTTTATAATATTGTACTACATATAATATTGTCCTTAAAATAATATCAATATATAAAAGTTAGTGCTAAATCGATCGTGGCAACTTTACAATCAATATGTTCACTATATATATATATATATATATATTATATTATTCATATATATATATATATATATATATATATAATATTATATTATATATATATATATTATATATATATATATATACTTATATATACCGTATATATACTAATTATATATATATTATATATATATATATATGATAATATATATATATAGATATATATAATATATACTATATATATATATATATATATATATATATATATATATATATATATATAAAGTATTTCAACCTGTCAATTTCAGCAGAATAAATTTTTAACTTCAGCTATCGACAGCCTAACGTAGCTTTCTTTCGATGAAGGTTGTTGCCAATAATGGACAGTCATTCATTAAAAAAAAAGCCCTATTATGAGCTGTCCAGGAGTCCGCAGTTGTTGATACGGTTTTTTGACTTTAGATGGTATTAATAAGGTTCCCCTTGATCTTATCGAAATCCTTGTTCAGTTTTCTGCTCAACGTTCTCCTAGAGGAGGGTTGAAAGTCTGAGAGGCCTCCAATGAACTCACTAAATGCCGATTTGTCGGTCATGCTTAGAGGCAGCATCATAACTACTTAAAACCTAGTGTGTATAGAGTATATAATAAAGTAAGGAACATGACAAATTTATATATACAAGCATATTTTAAATTCTTGTGTTTCAGACTGTTTATTCAAATAGTAGCAACAAAAAATACAATTATAAATTTAATATTACCTACCTCATATATGCATTCATTGCCTGCTCATTGCTCATCTTATTTTTCTTTGTGAAGCTCTCCTCGAGGCTCAGCTGGCGCCTCTTTGAGGGCAAGTTACTGCTCCTGAACCTTGAACGAGCTGGACAACCTCTCATACTCAGTCCCTCTATGGCTGCATTCAAGTTACCTAACATAGCCTTGTGCATCTAGTTTAATAACTTAGAATTATTGTTTATAAATTGTAATACATAAAAATATTGTTTATAATTGTAAACAAATTAAATAACAGGTTGCTATTACGTTCTGTCAAGTCAGTTTTAATATCAGATTATTTTTTCAGTTCTATTTACTTTAAACTAGCTTTAACTAACTTAACGTAACCACTAACCTGTCCGTATAAATGAGCATATATAGTAACTGACTCAGAATATATTAAAAAATACTTCAATTTGTACAAAAAATTTAACAAATACTCATATATTTGTACCACTTACATTCTCATAATGTTTCTTGAGACCATGTTTAGATATGGTAGAGAAACTGCATTCACAATTGCCACAGATTTGTTGCATGCACTTAGCCTTCCCTATCCGAACAACCTTCTCATGAATGCCATCCTTCTTAACCTCTGTCTTTACATATCTTGAAAACAAAAAGAATCTGAAAAATGAAATAATTTAAACGAGCTTATCTTTATTATCAATGACAACAAACAGTCAAACTTTCTAGCTGTTTTTCAAATATTTATTCAGTAATCACCTAATCGTTAAATAATCACTAAGTATTCAGTGACTGATAATCACAGTCTATACCTTTCAAGACCTTCAATGGCCTTTTCAACTCATTTACGTCCTGGCTAAGCTGATTGCCGGCCTCACTAGCCACTTCCTCAAGAGATTGAATGTTTTTCTGGAGCAAGTTTTCCCCTTCCTGGTCCAAAAGTACATCACTTCAAAGTCACCGATTGGAGTGACTGGTACCACAGGTATGCTGGATCTGATAGTGGAGATGCCAGAGATACTCCTGCTACTACTGTGCCTAGGAGTTTTGCTCGCAAAACGATCCATTTAGAGAATTTTTGAAATTTAGGTAAATTTTTAAACACAAGCAAAAGTAATTCTGTAATACTCTATTATTGTTTTATAAACTAAAAAAAAAATAAATTAAATAATAGTAGTTCAGTACCCAGTTTTATTATGATTATAGAGTTATTGCAACAGGCTCAAATAACATTATAAATTTAACCCTCTCAATATGAGTAATTTCTCAATGCTTATAACAAGAGGGTGTGCGCGTAAATGCGCTCACAAATTTTATAATCTTTTCTTTATAGCTAAGATAGCAAATATTAAGCAATATTAGGAATGATTTATTCTAATAATATTAAGAGGCTTACTAAATAATAATAATTAATATTATCACTTTATCAGATATTAATCATATTATTTATCAAATTTTAATAATCATTAAATAATTAATACAAAATAAATTAAATAATCATTAACAAATTATTATTAATCATTAATCAATCAATAATCATTAATTGCGTCGAGAATATCTCTAGCAGTCTAGCTCATCAATGATGCAATAATTTCAGTAAAGTTATGGTCTAATGGAATTTAACTTTAAACTAAATTAAAGTGTCTTGGAAGTTACAGTGTTTCAATTAGTACTTTCGTAACTTTTCATAATACCATTAAGACTAGTGAGCTTTTATAAAGATTACTACAAAATTATTATAAAAATTTAAAAAATAAACTCACTTTATAGTAACTAGACTAATTTGAGAACTATTAACGAAAGTATTCAGCATTAACTATGATTTCAGGAACGTTAACTCTGTAAGTTACTGGTTGAGTTAACCTAACTGATTACAAAGAAAATAAGCTTATAAGAGAATTTTATTTGTCTATGCTACTTAAGCTCATAAGAACAATAATAAATTCAAGAGTTTGGTTTAACGTACAGGCAGTAACCTCATCGGTTCTGCTTTTAATGATTTTTTTTTTTTTTTTTTTTTTTTTTTTTTTTTTTACAGTTGTCACCACCACATAGGGCTAAATGAAGCTAAGCGATTTTTAACATTAAATAATCGAATATATATATATATATATATATATATATATATATATATATATATGTTGTTATATATATATATATATATATATATATATATATATATATATATATATATATATATATATATATATATATATATATAAATGAATTTTTTGTATAGTATTAAATTTATAAAGGATATATGTAAGTGCTACCCAGATTTCTGGTACACAGATATAAGAACTCTTGTACAAAGCAAGTCCTGTATGCGAAATAACTGTTTCATTCCTTTTTTGTATTATCAAGGTCACCGAGGTGACGCTGTCGCCAAGGGAGTGCCAATGGAATATTGTCAGTTAGAAAATATAGGTCGGAGAGGCAACAGCTTGCTCTCTCTCGGGATAATAACTTGTAAGGTTATCAAAGACCCATTTAAATAATAATTGATATTGTAAGAATAAATATTTCTTTTTGAACAATAGTTAAAATACTTAAATTGTGTCCTTGTAAAATAATCATTAGAAGTAATTAATAAAGAAATAACTAAAGAAGCGTTTCGCTATTCCAAAACTATCTTCTTATTTGCTATAGCAAGGTGATCTTTTAAATAGGGCCAATTAAATATTATAAAGATCATTCTTTGTACATAGTTTTGGTGGACCCCAGTACAGTGACAAAAACCCCCCTTTCTGATCTAGGGGGGCACATAACAAAGAAAAAATAGTGGTGATATTGAAAGTGGAAGTGCCAAAAACCAAATAAAGTGCTAAGTGAAGTGACCCATATACTGTGAAAAATTTTTTGTTAACAAAATAAAGTCTTAGTGCGTTGGTAGATAGCTCTCATAAACTTTATTACATAAGGAATAGCGTGAAGAATCCCGTTATTTTAAAAGTCGCTAGTCTTGTGAAAAAGAGCTCCATTTTCAAATAATATCACCGGCAAAAAAAAAAAAAAAAAAAAAAGAAACGGGCAGAAGAGAATTTAACATGCCTAGCCATAAAAAAAGATCTCCCCGGTTTAAGACCGGGAGGGGTAGGGGAAAGTCAAGTACTACACCAAAAGCATCTGCAAAAACTTCGAACGTCTCCCCCTCTTCCCCCAAATCTCCAATTCGGAGAGAAGAAAATTCGAACTCCGATGGGGAAGGAAGTCAGGACCTTCATACCCCGCTACGAGCAAGATCTGTTACCCCCACAGTCTCCCCCTCGTTGGGGGGGACTCCAAAGACCAGTCTGCCTATTGGCGCTATTCCAAAGTTAGATTTGCGTAATATGATGACTTGGTTACACACTACGATTACCGTTTTCAAACTTAATGGAGTGGATGATCCAAAAGAACGCGTAAGAATATTGGCTTCCGTCCTTCCCCATGATATTGTAGCAACCATCAAATTTCCATTGGGGGGAGATTGCTTTCAAAAGTTAATTGCCTCGATCGAGGAAGCTTACGCACCAAATTTGAGAAGTCAAATCAGTGAGATTTTCAAAAAAGGAAGAAAAAAAGAAGAACTCCCTTCAGTTTATTTGGCAAGAGTCCGTGATGTTATGGGAAGAATAGGATTCGATCTGCTTGCTGAAAACAGTGCTCCTTTTGTTCATGAATTGTTTATTAACGAGCTTCCATCTCGCATACAAGAAAGTTTAATGACTCTGGCAGACGATAGCAGTCTTGAAAAAATTACAAAAGTAGCAGATAACTTATATAAGAACTTTTATAGGAATGACTACGAAACCCCCCACGAGAGAAGGGGGAGGGAATATTGGGGGGCCGTGAATCATCTTCAAGGAGAACCGTTCCCAACACACGAGAGAGGATCACATGAGGAGAGTCGAAATACAAACAACAACAACAACAATTCCCCAGTTTCAGAAGAGGCTAAAGTCAACAAAGAGTTCTTTCGGGAGATGAAAGGGCTTCTCAAGTCTCTCACCAAGGTTGCAGGACAGCTGAGTGAGGCCGCTGCCAAACCGACTCGTACAGAAGAACAACCATCATTTCAAAATAGAAGAAATGCTCCTAGAGAACGTAAACAAGGCAACACTGTAAATGCTGAGTTACTCGGCGAGTTATGTAAACCACACTCCAGATTTCTCCATAGAAGTTACACATGTCATTCGGAATTTTGTCCTATGTATTCTTTGGTATTCCCGCCAAATGGAGAAAGTCAGCAAGTCCATGAGTCACATCCCCAAAGAAGGCAGGGAAACGCATCAGATCCCCCCTCGAACAGGAGTTAGAGGGGGAGGTGAATATTTTAGATGAAAATTATCGTATTTTTAATTATGGGGATTTTGCTGAAGTAAATAATTTGCATACGTCTAATAGTAGGTTTAATAATTATAATAATAATAAATATAATAATAGGTATGTTTGGTATTCTAATGGGTATAATAATAATAATAATAATAATAATAATAATAATAATAATAATAATAGTAATAATAATCATAATAATAATAATAATAATAATAATAATAATAATAATAATAATAATAATAATAATACACACACACACACAAATAATAATAATACTGTAGCTTTGAGTAATTTTAAGAGTAACGAGCAAGGTGCTCACTGGCATGTACAAGGAGGTCATCCTTCTTCCAATGAAGCTCTGAGTATTCCGACTATTGACAAGAGTATCGATGTGACCCATACGATACCCACGCTGGCTTATAGCGGCTCACAAAATATATTAATTACGGATGCTCCGACTGGAGAAAATCAGGTCATAAATAATTTGTCTGTATTAAATAATGTAAGAAATTATAAACTTTATACAATTGTTGATAAAATATCAAAAAGAGTCTTTATTATCGACTCAGGTAGTGAGATCAATTTACTCCCTATGGATGGAGACCAGAATGTATCGATTATTGGTCAAATTAAAGCAGCAAATGATACCGTAATTGACATATACTCGCGCGAAATTGTTACAATTGATTTTGGGTTAAAGAGAACTTATGATGTAGAATTTCTAACTACTAAATTGCCCATTTGTATATTAGGAATGCCGTTTTTAAAAAAATTTTCGTTTAATATTAATTTTGAGACAGATGTGTTAACGGATACTCAGAGCAAAGAAGGTATAAATTTATGTAATAACACGATTTGTAGATATAAGGCTTTTATTCATACTCTCTCTCAATTTTCTTCTTCTGTAGCTACTAATGAACTTTTTAGTGATATACCTATAGTTAATAATCTGGTAGTTGAGTTTAAACATTTATTTATAAATGCATATTTACCGGAAAATTTTAAGGCTCGGGAAGAGCAGCTTAAAGCTTGGGATGATTTGTTCAGAGAATTTGGGGGAGGGGGGAACGCTGGGTCGAAACTTAAGAATAGAAATGGGGGGGGGGATACTTGTGCTTTACGTGGGGGAGAGGAGACGAGCATTCCAACTGCTATCTTGAAGGAATTAGCTTCACTTTTTCCTTATAAAACTAATATAAGCGGAGTTCCAATAAAACTTAAACCTCGTCGTATTCCTCACAAATTATTCGAACAAACAAAGAGGGAGCTATTAAATTTAGTAAAAGCGAAAGTTTTAAAGAGGGCACCATCGCAATGGAGTTTTCCGATCAGCGTGTTGGAAAAAAGTGGGGGAGGGGTTCGAATCGTGTGTGATTTTAGGAAACTTAATTCCGTGGCGAAAAATGATGTATTTGCTATGCCGAATATAAATGATATATTTAGTGGGCTTCATGGGACAAAGGTATTAAGTAAGCTTGACGTCACGAACGCGTACTATTTACTGCCTTTGGCAGAAGCCGATCAACATTATTTTACTATTAGTACAATGATCGGAAATTTTTCTTTTAGACAATTACCGATGGGATTTAAAAATTCGAGCTCATGTTTCATGAGATTTTTAACTATATTACTTCAAGGCATTCCCGGTGTACACGTGTATTTAGACGATATTTTGATAGGGACCAAAGATTTATCAGACCACGTGGTGGTACTTAAACAAGTATTTGAGAGATTAAATTATTTTAAAATTTGTTTAAATAAAAAAAAATGCGAATTTGGGGTAAAAAGGTTAAGTTATTTGGGTTTTGATTTGACGGAAGAAGGGCTTGCGCCATTGTCTGAAAAGGTTAAGGAAATAATTGATGTTCCTCGCCCGGTAACTATAAAAGAAGTGCGGTCGTTTGTTGGCAGAATTTCATTTTACCGCCAAAATATACCATGTTTTACAAATCTAACATTGCCTTTGTATAATTATTTAAAGGGAAAAAATAGCTCTAATAAAAAAATCACGTGGTCTCCCGAGGCTGAGAAGTCTTTTGTAGATATAAAACAAGCGATTCGTCACGCCTCTCGGCTCAGGTTCCCAGCAGTCGATGCGCCTCTCAAAGTGTACATTTATGCAAATAATAAAGCTTTTAATACGGTAATTATGTCGGACGATGAGAATGGGACTCCTTTTGCTTTTTATAGTGGGTCTTTTAATACAACAGAAAAAAAATATTTGCCAGTAAATAAGCTTTTATTGGGGTTAACGAAATTATTCAAGAAATATGGGGCAATTTTAGCGGGAAAGCATGTGCGTATCTGTACGTGTTCACGGGCGTTTGTATATAAAATAAATCATGCTAATGACGTACAAAATTATAATGCTAGGGAATTGAGGGAACTAGCTATTTTGAGTACTTTTAATATCACGATGGAGTTAATTACCGAAAATCAAAATGCGTTATTAAAATATTTACTTGCGAATAATATTGCCCGAGATGAGGATGAGGTAGGAGAAGATGCAGGTTCAAATAGTGTAGTCTGTGACTCCGCCCACCGATTAACGACGGCCAATGAGCAATCGGCTGAGAATACTATAGCGACTGACGTAGGTGCTATTAACTTGGTAATGAATGAATGTGCACCGATAGATCTGTCTTGTCGAAATGAAAATAGCAGTCGCACTGAAGCGGCCATATTGGAAATTGCAAAAATAAATTTAGTAACAACGTTTGATAAAAATGCAAAAATATTATTCTCGCATTTCAAACGAGATTTGGACTTTGAAGAAATTAGACAGCACCAACAGTCAGATAAATACCTTAGTGATCTGATGGCGAAGAGAGAGAAAACAACTTTGAAGTTAATAAAACAGAAATTCTTTTATAACAAAAAGGAGATAGAATTAGTGGTCGATGTCTCTTTGAACTATTCGCGCGTTTTTGTGCCGGAAAAGAGTGTGCAGAACGTAATCAGCGACTACCACAATAAAGGACATTTGGGTGTGAATAAAACCCTCCTTAGCATAAAAAATGAATTTGTGTTCCAGCATATGCATAAGAAAATAAAACAGTTTATCCGCACGTGCTCAGCATGTCAAAAAAATAAAACAGTACCAGGTATAAGTCCTGATTACGGTGTTTTTAAAGAAGTAACGAAGAAGTTTGAAGCCGTTCATGTTGACATACTTAAGTTACCTAATGCAAGAGGATACAAATACCTACTTACCTTAATTGACCGCTACAGTAAGTACTTGTTCGCTGTGCCTCTTAAAGAAATAAATTCGGGAGAAATATTGAATGCATTCATTCACGAGTTATTTCCGTTCTGTGGAATTCCTCAGGTAATTATTTCAGATTTAGGTGCGAATTTCACGAGTCGCCTGTTTGAGGAAGTTTGTAGGGCCGTGGGAATGGAGCACCGGACTACGTGTAGCTCAAATCCTAGATGTAATGGCCTCCTGGAGGTAAGTCATAGGAATTTGCTGGCTTGTCTGAGATGTATGTTGCAGGAACATGATTTAAGCCCCTCCGACTGGCCGAGCCTCTTACCTATGGTGTTGTTCACTCTGAGACTCGCGCCGATAACAAAGAACGGTCTCAGCCCTGCAAACTTGATGTTTGGCCAGAATATAGCAATACCTAGTGGGTTAGTAGATCCTGCTTCGGAGGCGGCTCCAATAGAATATAATGCATATGTTAAAAAGCTAGCCGCCCTTTTGGCGCAGCCGCTGGCTCCACACACCAATTATAAAAATCGACACGTCTTTGTGCCTAAAGGGTTACATGAGGCAAAATTTGTCGTGGTGCGGCAGACACAGTTTAATGTCGGCAAACTAGCTCCCCGCTATGTCGGCCCTTTTAAAGTTATAAAAGTTAATAAACAGAACGTACTTATCGAAAAAAATGGGAAACCTCATTTAGAAAATTTAAGGAACGTTCGCATATATTATAACTTAGTAGATTTAGAAAGAGAAAATAACACTTAAAAAAAAAAAAAAAAAAAATAAATAAATAAATAAATAAAATAAAATACTAATCCGTTTTCTTTCAGATGGTAAAAACGCCTAAAGTAAAGGTGTTACATAAAAATGAAGAGTTGCCTCCAGTAGGAGAGCTATTATTTTAGGTGAAAATTATTGTTTTACCCTCTAACTTTAGTAGCCACTGTCTCCTCTATCCTAAACTTTTTTAAAAAATTGTCAGAAGGGGGTGTTACAGGCAACTTTTAAGATCACCATTATGTACCGAATTCGTTGCATAGTATTAAATTTATAAAGGATATATGTAAGTGCTACCCAGATTTCTGGTACACAGATATAAGAACTCTTGTACAAAGCAAGTCCTGTATGCGAAATAACTGTTTCATTCCTTTTTTATATTATCAAGGTCACCGAGGTGCCTCGGTACCGAAATGCCTGGGCCAAGGGAATATTGTCAGTTAGAAAATATAGGTCGGAGAGGCAACAGCTTGCTCTCTCTCGGGATAATAACTTGTAAGGTTATCAAAGACCCATTTAAATAATAATTGATATTGTAAGAATAAATATTTCTTTTTGAACAATAGTTAAAATACTTAAATTGTGTCCTTGTAAAATAATCATTAGAAGTAATTAATAAAGAAATAACTAAAGAAGCGTTTCGCTATTCCAAAACTATCTTCTTATTTGCTATAGCAAGGTGATCTTTTAAATAGGGCCAATTAAATATTATAAAGATCATTCTTTGTACATAGTTTTGGTGGACCCCAGTACAGTGACAAAAACCCCCCTTTCTGATCTAGGGGGGCACATAACAAAGAAAAAATAGTGGTGATATTGAAAGTGGAAGTGCCAAAAACCAAATAAAGTGCTAAGTGAAGTGACCCATATACTGTGAAAAATTTTTTGTTAACAAAATAAAGTCTTAGTGCGTTGGTAGATAGCTCTCATAAACTTTATTACATAAGGAATAGCGTGAAGAATCCCGTTATTTTAAAAGTCGCTAGTCTTGTGAAAAAGAGCTCCATTTTCAAATAATATCACCGGCAAAAAAAAAAAAAAAAAAAAAAAAAAAAAAAAAAAACGGGCAGAAGAGAATTTAACATGCCTAGCCATAAAAAAAGATCTCCCCGGTTTAAGACCGGGAGGGGTAGGGGAAAGTCAAGTACTACACCAAAAGCATCTGCAAAAACTTCGAACGTCTCCCCCTCTTCCCCCAAATCTCCAATTCGGAGAGAAGAAAATTCGAACTCCGATGGGGAAGGAAGTCAGGACCTTCATACCCCGCTACGAGCAAGATCTGTTACCCCCACAGTCTCCCCCTCGTTGGGGGGGACTCCAAAGACCAGTCTGCCTATTGGCGCTATTCCAAAGTTAGATTTGCGTAATATGATGACTTGGTTACACACTACGATTACCGTTTTCAAACTTAATGGAGTGGATGATCCAAAAGAACGCGTAAGAATATTGGCTTCCGTCCTTCCCCATGATATTGTAGCAACCATCAAATTTCCATTGGGGGGAGATTGCTTTCAAAAGTTAATTGCCTCGATCGAGGAAGCTTACGCACCAAATTTGAGAAGTCAAATCAGTGAGATTTTCAAAAAAGGAAGAAAAAAAGAAGAACTCCCTTCAGTTTATTTGGCAAGAGTCCGTGATGTCATGGGAAGAATAGGATTTGATCTGCTTGCGGAAAACAGTGCTCCTTTTGTTCATGAATTGTTTATTAACGAGCTTCCATCTCGCATACAAGAAAGTTTAATGACTCTGGCAGACGATAGCAGTCTTGAAAAAATTACAAAAGTAGCAGATAACTTATATAAGAACTTTTATAGGAATGACTACGAAACCCCCCACGAGAGAAGGGGGAGGGAATATTGGGGGGCCGTGAATCATCTTCAAGGAGAACCGTTCCCAACACACGAGAGAGGATCACATGAGGAGAGTCGAAATACAAACAACAACAACAACACTTCCCCAGTTTCAGAAGAGGCTAAAGTCAACAAAGAGTTCTTTCGGGAGATGAAAGGGCTTCTCAAGTCTCTCACCAAAGTCGCAGGACAGCTGAGTGAGGCCGCTGCCAAACCGACTCGTACAGAAGAACAACCATCATTTCAAAATAGAAGAAATGCTCCTAGAGAACGTAAACAAGGCAACACTGTAAATGCTGAGTTACTCGGCGAGTTATGTAAACCACACTCCAGATTTCTCCATAGAAGTTACACATGTCATTCGGAATTTTGTCCTATGTATTCTTTGGTATTCCCGCCAAATGGAGAAAGTCAGCAAGTCCATGAGTCACATCCCCAAAGAAGGCAGGGAAACGCATCAGATCCCCCCTCGAACAGGAGTTAGAGGGGGAGGTGAATATTTTAGATGAAAATTATCGTATTTTTAATTATGGGGATTTTGCTGAAGTAAATAATTTGCATACGTCTAATAGTAGGTTTAATAATTATAATAATAATAAATATAATAATAGGTATGTTTGGTATTCTAATGGGTATAATAATAATAATAATAGTAATAATATTAATAATATTAATAATAATAATAGTAATAATAATCATAATAATAATAATAATAATAATAATAATAATAATAATAATAATAATAATAATAATAATAATAATAATAATAATAATACTGTAGCTTTGAGTAATTTTAAGAGTAACGAGCAAGGTGCTCACTGGCATGTACAAGGAGGTCATCCTTCTTCCAATGAAGCTCTGAGTATTCCGACTATTGACAAGAGTATCGATGTGACCCATACGATACCCACGCTGGCTTATAGCGGCTCACAAAATATATTAATTACGGATGCTCCGACTGGAGAAAATCAGGTCATAAATAATTTGTCTGTATTAAATAATGTAAGAAATTATAAACTTTATACAATTGTTGATAAAATATCAAAAAGAGTCTTTATTATCGACTCAGGTAGTGAGATCAATTTACTCCCTATGGATGGAGACCAGAATGTATCGATTATTGGTCAAATTAAAGCAGCAAATGATACCGTAATTGACATATACTCGCGCGAAATTGTTACAATTGATTTTGGGTTAAAGAGAACTTATGATGTAGAATTTCTAACTACTAAATTGCCCATTTGTATATTAGGAATGCCGTTTTTAAAAAAATTTTCGTTTAATATTAATTTTGAGACAGATGTGTTAACGGATACTCAGAGCAAAGAAGGTATAAATTTATGTAATAACACGATTTGTAGAGATAAGGCTTTTATTCATACTCTCTCTCAATTTTCTTCTTCTGTAGATCATAATGAACTTTTTAGTGATATACCTATAGTTAATAATCTGGTAGTTGAGTTTAAACATTTATTTATAAATGCATATTTACCGGAAAATTTTAAGGTTCGGGAAGAGCAGCTTAAAGCTTGGGATGATTTGTTCAGAGAATTTGGGGGAGGGGGGAACGCTGAGTCGAAACTTAAGAATAGAAATGGGGGGAGGGATACTTGTGCTTTACGTGGGGGAGAGGAGACGAGCATTCCAACTGCTATCTTGAAGGAATTAGCGTCACTTTTTCCTTATAAAACTAATATAAGCGGAGTTCCAATAAAACTTAAACCTCGTCGTATTCCTCATAAATTATTCGAACAAACAAAGAGGGAGCTATTAAATTTAGTAAAAGCGAAAGTTTTAAAGAGGGCACCATCGCAATGGAGTTTTCCGATCAGCGTGTTGGAAAAAAGTGGGGGAGGGGTTCGAATCGTGTGTGATTTTAGAAAACTTAATTCTGTGGCGAAAAATGATGTATTTGCTATGCCGAATATAAATGATATATTTAGTGGGCTTCATGGGACAAAGGTATTAAGTAAGCTTGACGTCACGAACGCGTACTATTTACTGCCTTTGGCAGAAGCCGATCAACATTATTTTACTATTAGTACAATGATCGGAAATTTTTCTTTTAGACAATTACCGATGGGATTTAAAAATTCGAGCTCATGTTTCATGAGATTTTTAACTATATTACTTCAAGGCATTCCCGGTGTACACGTGTATTTAGACGATATTTTGATAGGGACCAAAGATTTATCAGACCACGTGGTGGTACTTAAACAAGTATTTGAGAGATTAAATTATTTTAAAATTTGTTTAAATAAAAAAAATGCGAATTTGGGGTAAAAAGGTTAAGTTATTTGGGTTTTGATTTGACGGAAGAAGGGCTTGCGCCATTGTCTGAAAAGGTTAAGGAAATAATTGATGTTCCTCGCCCGGTAACTATAAAAGAAGTGCGTTCGTTTGTTGGCAGAATTTCATTTTACCGCCAAAATATACCATGTTTTACAAATCTAACATTGCCTTTGTATAATTATTTAAAGGGAAAAAATAGCTCTAATAAAAAAATCACGTGGTCTCCCGAGGCTGAGAAGTCCTTTGTAGATATAAAACAAGCGATTCGTCACGCCTCTCGGCTCAGGTTCCCAGCAGTCGATGCGCCTCTCAAAGTGTACATTTATGCAAATAATAAAGCTTTTAATACGGTAATTATGTCGGACGATGAGAATGGGACTCCTTTTGCTTTTTATAGTGGGTCTTTTAATACAACAGAAAAAAAATATTTGCCAGTAAATAAGCTTTTATTGGGGTTAACGAAATTATTCAAGAAATATGGGGCAATTTTAGCGGGAAAGCATGTGCGTATCTGTACGTGTTCACGGGCGTTTGTATATAAAATAAATCATGCTAATGACGTACAAAATTATAATGCTAGGGAATTGAGGGAACTAGCTATTTTGAGTACTTTTAATATCACGATGGAGTTAATTACCGAAAATCAAAATGCGTTATTAAAATATTTACTTGCGAATAATATTGCCCGAGATGAGGATGAGGTAGGAGAAGATGCAGGTTCAAATAGTGTAGTCTGTGACTCCGCCCACCGATTCACGACGGCCAATGAGCAATCGGCTGAGAATACTATAGCGACTGACGTAGGTGCTATTAACTTGGTAATGAATGAATGTGCACCGATAGATCTGTCTTGTCGAAATGAAAATAGCAGTCGCACTGAAGCGGCCATATTGGAAATTGCAAAAATAAATTTAGTAACAACGTTTGATAAAAATGCAAAAATATTATTCTCGCATTTCAAACGAGATTTGGACTTTGAAGAAATTAGACAGCACCAACAGTCAGATAAATACCTTAGTGATCTGATGGCGAAGAGAGAGAAAACAACCTTGAAGTTAATAAGGCAGAAATTCTTTTATAACAAAAAGGAGATAGAATTAGTGGTCGATGTCTCTTTAAACTATTCGCGCGTTTTTGTGCCGGAAAAGAGTGTGCAGAACGTAATCAGCGACTACCACAATAAAGGACATTTGGGTGTGAATAAAACCCTCCTTAGCATAAAAAATGAATTTGTGTTCCAGCATATGCATAAGAAAATAAAACAGTTTATCCGCACGTGCTCAGCATGTCAAAAAAATAAAACAGTACCAGGTATAAGTCCTGATTACGGTGTTTTTAAAGAAGTAACGAAGAAGTTTGAAGTCGTTCATGTTGACATACTTAAGTTACCTAATGCAAGAGGATACAAATACCTACTTACCTTAATTGACCGCTACAGTAAGTACTTGTTCGCTGTGCCTCTTAAAGAAATAAATTCGGGAGAAATATTGAATGCATTCATTCACGAGTTATTTCCGTTCTGTGGAATTCCTCAGGTAATTATTTCAGATTTAGGTGCGAATTTCACGAGTCGCCTGTTTGAGGAAGTTTGTAGGGCCGTGGGAATGGAGCACCGGACTACGTGTAGCTCAAATCCTAGATGTAATGGCCTCCTGGAGGTAAGTCATAGGAATTTGCTGGCTTGTCTGAGATGTATGTTGCAAGAACATGATTTAAGCCCCTCCGACTGGCCGAGCCTCTTACCTATGGTGTTGTTCACTCTGAGACTCGCGCCGATAACAAAGAACGGTCTCAGCCCTGCAAACTTGATGTTTGGCCAGAATATAGCAATACCTAGTGGGTTAGTAGATCCTGCTTCGGAGTCGGCTCCAATAGAATATATAATATATGTTAAAAGCTAGCCACCCTTTATGCAAATGCTATTCTTTACATTAACAATATAAAATTTGATAATGTCTTGTGCCTTCGAAGGGTTACATGAGGCAAAATTTGTCGTGGTGCGGCAGACACAGTTTAATGTCGGCAAACTAGCTCCCCGCTATGTCGGCCCTTTTAAAGTTATAAAAGTTAATAAACAGAACGTACTTATCGAAAAAAATGGGAAACCTCATTTAGAAAATTTAAGAAACGTTCGCATATATTATAACTTAGTAGATTTAGAAAGAGAAAATAACACTTAAAAAAAAAAAAAATAAATAAATAAATAAAATAAAATACTAATCCGTTTTCTTTCAGATGGTAAAAACGCCTAAAGTAAAGGTGTTACATAAAAATGAAGAGTTGCCTCCAGTAGGAGAGCTATTATTTTAGGTGAAAATTATTGTTTTACCCTCTAACTTTAGTAGCCACTGTCTCCTCTATCCTAAACTTTTTTTAAAAATTGTCAGAAGGGGGTGTTACAGGCAACTTTTAAGATCACCATTATGTACCGAATTCGTTGCATAGTATTAAATTTATAAAGGATATATGTAAGTGCTACCCAGATTTCTGGTACACAGATATAAGAACTCTTGTACAAAGCAAGTCCTGTATGCGAAATAACTGTTTCATTCTCTTGTTATATTGTCAAGGTCACCGAGGTGCCTCGGTACCGAAATGCCTGGGCCAAGGGAATATTGTCAGTTAGGAAATATAGGTCGGAGAGGCAACAGCTTGCTCTCTCTCGGGATAATAACTTGTAAGGTTATCAAAGACCCATTTAAATAATAATTGATATTGTAAGAATAAATATTTCTTTTTGAACAATAGTTAAAATACTTAAATTGTGTCCTTGTAAAATAATCATTAGAAGTAATTAATAAAGAAATAACTAAAGAAGCGTTTCGCTATTCCAAAACTATCTTCTTATTTGCTATAGCAAGGTGATCTTTTAAATAGGGCCAATTAAATATTATAAAGATCATTCTTTGTACATAGTTTTGGTGGACCCCAGTACAGTGACAAAAACCCCCCTTTCTGATCTAGGGGGGCACATAACAAAGAAAAAATAGTGGTGATATTGAAAGTGGAAGTGCCAAAAACCAAATAAAGTGCTAAGTGAAGTGACCCATATACTGTGAAAAATTTTTTGTTAACAAAATAAAGTCTTAGTGCGTTGGTAGATAGCTCTCATAAACTTTATTACATAAGGAATAGCGTGAAGAATCCCGTTATTTTAAAAGTCGCTAGTCTTGTGAAAAAGAGCTCCATTTTCAAATAATATCACCGGCAAAAAAAAAAAAAAAAAAAAAAAAAAGAAACGGGCAGAAGAGAATTTAACATGCCTAGCCATAAAAAAAGATCTCCCCGGTTTAAGACCGGGAGGGGTAGGGGAAAGTCAAGTACTACACCAAAAGCATCTGCAAAAACTTCGAACGTCTCCCCCTCTTCCCCCAAATCTCCAATTCGGAGATGCGAACTCGGATGAGGAAGGGAGTCAGGACCTTCATACCCCGCTACGAGCAAGATCTGTTACCCCCACAGTCTCCCCCTCGTTGGGGGGGACTCCAAAGACCAGTCTGCCTATTGGCGCTATTCCAAAGTTAGATTTGCGTAATATGATGACTTGGTTACACACTACGATTACCGTTTTCAAACTTAATGGAGTGGATGATCCAAAAGAACGCGTAAGAATATTGGCTTCCGTCCTTCCCCATGATATTGTAGCAACCATCAAATTTCCATTGGGGGGAGATTGCTTTCAAAAGTTAATTGCCTCGATCGAGGAAGCTTACGCACCAAATTTGAGAAGTCAAATCAGTGAGATTTTCAAAAAAGGAAGAAAAAAAGAAGAACTCCCTTCAGTTTATTTGGCAAGAGTCCGTGATGTCATGGGAAGAATAGGATTTGATCTGCTTGCGGAAAACAGTGCTCCTTTTGTTCATGAATTGTTTATTAACGAGCTTCCATCTCGCATACAAGAAAGTTTAATGACTCTGGCAGACGATAGCAGTCTTGAAAAAATTACAAAAGTAGCAGATAACTTATATAAGAACTTTTATAGGAATGACTACGAAACCCCCCACGAGAGAAGGGGGAGGGAATATTGGGGGGCCGTGAATCATCTTCAAGGAGAACAGTTCCCAACACACGAGAGAGGATCACATGAGGAGAGTCGAAATACAAACAACAACAACAATTCCCCAGTTTCAGAAGAGGCTAAAGTCAACAAAGAGTTCTTTCGGGAGATGAAAGGGCTTCTCAAGTCTCTCACCAAGGTTGCGGGACAGTTGAGTGAGGCCGCTGCCAAACCGACTCGTACAGAAGAACAACCATCATTTCAAAATAGAAGAAATGCTCCTAGAGATCGTAAACAAGGCAACACTGTAAATGCGGAGTTGCTAGGCGAGTTATGTAAACCACACTCCAGATTTCTCCATAGAAGTTACACC
>JABUQX010081754.1:2500-7500 GCA_015478945.1 Trachelipus rathkii
CAAAGTTCGATTCTTCTTCTTCTTCTTCTTCTTCTTCTTCTTCTTCTTCTTCTTCTTCTTCACTGGGATCTGTATCCCGTAATTGTCCTCTGGCTACATAAACTCTCATATTTCTTTTTCTATGATATCTGTGGGGTCCATTTTCCTCTTTATTATTTGAGAAAGTCCTTTGACTCTTTCGTTCCCCTTCTTCTGCTTTCAGATTCTTTTCAAAATCTTCCGCGCTGTTAAACTGAATAACCATTTGATCTACATCTGAAGAAGGCCTCCAGGAAGAGGCGTCCTTACAGGCAGCGGTAGACCCCCGTCTGTGGGGTTTCTGACAATAACGGCAGTATGGGGAGTTCCACTTACAGATCTTCCCGGAGTGACCGATTGATTCACAAGAAAAACACCAATCGTGTTCCTTTAGCTCTTCTTCAGTCATTCTTCTAAAAACTCCTCCGTTTTTTCGGGAAACAAATTCTGGCTTGGCTTTTTCCTTTCTCTTTCGAAAGGTATGGTGTGGCTTGGCTTCTATCCTCTCTTTATCCTCGTAATTCGGTTTGTAAAAGGATCCCTTTGATCTCCTTTGAGAATCTCCATACTCAGTCGTTCTTTGGCCTTCTGGCCTACCTCTAGCTAAAACACTTTGGTAGTCCTATGCTCCCTCTGTTTTCTCTGATTAGCTTTTAGTAAAGCTCCTCGGGAAATCTGTGCAAATTTTTCTAACAACTCAACTATACTTATGTTTGCGTCAAAAACTTTTAAAAGTTTTTCTCTCAGTCTCTCACCATCCCTCCTATCTAAGACATTCTCTAATACTTTTGTTGTTACCATAATATTTACGTGTTTAGATGTGAAACCTGCTGTTGCGTCAATCTCGCAAAGCTTTACTTGGTACTACCACAACTTATTTTTCAATTCTAAAATGAGGGCAGTAAATGTCATTTCTCTGTCCCTTTGATAGGCCATAAATTGCAACAAAATATCAAAAATCGTGTCCTTATTTTCCGGTTGTAAGAAGATTCTTAGCTGAAGTAAGAAGTCTTCTAACCTTATACAACTAGAGAAACTGGGATCGTGAAGCAAATAATATCTGGCTTCGGACTCTAGCTTGGAAGATATCATGGACTTAGCGAAGGATATTTTCCGATTTTCTGTTAAAGGACCTAACATACCTAATCTTTCATGTAAGGTCGATATGTATTCATTAAAGCTAATACCTTGCCAAGTCTTTGTGTTCAAATTTAAACCAAACAGTTTCAATTCCTCCGGCACCTCTGGGAACGCTGTGCTAAATAAATTTGACTGGTAAAGGGGAGCTGTGTTGGACTGAGATGCAGTATTATATCCAAACCCTGCTTCCTGGGGTGGATGGGTACCTTGATCCCAGCTACCATGCCCTGTGGAGGCATACATCTGTGCTTGGTCTCCGCTGGACCATCCCCAAAGGCTATTCCCTTGCTGTGGCTGCGTCATATTGTGTCCGGGGGGGGCGGAGATCTGTCCCCATATCTGGTTGGGGTTGAATGGTCGGTTGTCAAACCTTGGTTGGGTCATGGGGATGTTTACGGTGCTTTCCCATGTACTCTTTCCTGGCCTACTTGCGTAATAATTTCCATCGTTGCTCCAATTTACTCGTGATTTTCGGTGAGTTGTGTTAGGTTCTGTACTCAGGCGTAATAATTCCCGCTATCACTCCAATTTGCATAAGACTTGCGGTTAGTCGTGGTATGTTCTGTACCTGGCTTTACTGGGGGGTTCATCGTGTTATCTAAAAGAACTGATTGCTGTGAAAATCTTTGAGCACTGTCCCTCCGGGCAGTTTCTTCTGCTTGAAAATTAGGTTTCTGGGAGAAAGTGTGTGAAGGGTTTAGGTTCATGTTGGCTAAGTCAACCGGGTTTAGTCTTGGAGGGGCTTCTGGCGGGGGAAGTTGCCCTCTTGGCTTATCTCTTACCGATTCCTCTTGCCTCCTTTTCCGAGCCAACTCGGCTTCTTTTCCTTCCTTATCACCTTCTAAATCTACTTTATTCTCTTCCTTATCACCTATCTCTTCTTCATCTGAATTAGGCTTTGTTGCCATCCTCACTTAGTGAATAAAACAAATTCCTTTAGAAACAACACAAAAAAAAACTATCGCTAAAAATGCACAAAAAATGAACGAAATGTAATCACTGGCTATCACTATTACGCTCGTCTTAAAATTAGCACAAAAATTGCTTAATTTTAATCACTAAAAAAAGAAAAAAAAAACACATGAGCCGTGTCGACTCCTCGAATATGCTTCAAAACTATATTCTATATACGGTAAAAACTATAAAATTGCTCAGATATATATAGCTATATATATCTGAAGGTAATGTACTTTCTTTCTCGTCTTAATATATATATCTATAAATATATATATATATATATATATATATATATATATATATATATATATATATATATATATATATATATATATATATATATATATATATTTCTTACTTTTTAAATAATATTTATAACTAAAGAAATAATATATAATAAATATATATATAGGGAACGAATATATATAGCTATTGGTATACTTAACTATCAAGCATATCGAGTACTTAAGGCGAGATTAAATATATAAAAATAAGCACGACTTTAGAAGTGGATAGAGCTCACTCTCGCTCTCAATATCTGTTTACTAAAAGAAATAATTACATCATCATAATATCATCGCTTGAGCGCGAGTAAAAATTCCTGTATATATACTATCTATAATCTTTTTATTTCTATCTTTCTTTCTCTTTCTTACTGCGTGACCTTCAACTGTGTGTGTCGACGCTTATGTGCGCGAGTGTGGTATCGTGTGTAAAATTGGTATGTTTGTATGAGCTGCGCAGGTGCGTCGCTTTGCGTACTGTTGCTTGCAAGACTCCCCAATAAGGGAGTAAGAATTTGAGGGATTAACCTTTCTCTCTTCAATTCTCTCTCCTTCTCTTCTTCTTTTTGTCTCTACCTTACGTAAAACTCTTTTATATATATATATATATATACTAATAATTATATATATTATAATTAATATTATATATATATATTTATATATATATCTTATATATATATATATATATATATATATATTATATATATATATAGTATATATAATATATATATATATAGTTATATATATATATTATATATATATTAGTAAATTGGTTAGTATTCACTAAAGTTTCTAGAGTGTTAATAAGAAAATATTGGAGAAAGAGGAAAGAAAAACAGTTTGGAAAATTTTCCTTCCCAAAAATCTCTTCACAAACTTACGCTTAAAATTATGACCTTGTACTTACGACCTGCAATTGATTACAATATACCTTGTTACACACATAATTAAAATATAAAAACACTCATTAACTGCTAAATGTTTAAATATACTCAAAGTAATATCTCTTAAAACTAAGAAATAAAATTTTTTACCTTTACATAAACATGCATTAAATAATTTTAATATTTCACTCCTAATATAATAATAATAATATAATAATAATAATAATAATAATAATAATAATAATAATAATAATAATAATAATAATAATAATAATTATTATTTCTGACTATTTTTTTTCTTTTCTTTTTAATATTTGCGGGCGCGCCCTTGGTAATTTTCTTTTTCTGGTCTGGGGGAAGGGAAATTTATGGGAGAAAACTTTATTTCCTCCAATTTCTTGTCTGAAAAAAATTTCCAACTTCTTAGGGAAATTTTAATTTATGGGAGATGGGGAAAGAATTTTCCTTTTCAATTTGATGGAGAACTTTTTCTCCAAAACTGGCTGAGCTTGCTGGAGAGCTTCCTCTCTAAAACTGGCTGAATTGGTTGGAGAGCTTTCTCTCCAAAACTGGCTGAATTGGTTAGAGAAATTTTCCTCTAAAATTGGCTAAATTTGTTAGAGAACTTTTCCTCTAAATTTTAAATTACTTGTATAGCCTTTCCAGTCGCTATTTTTATAAGATACCATCTCTCTGGCTTCTTCCATGGACAAGTAATGTGTGATGCAGTATGAGATTAAAGCTTATCGCCTTGGTGATGCAACTGCTGCCTACTGAAGTTCCACGCTCGAATCCATACACTGGTGAGGTCCACCAGATGAAGTGATGTCCCATACATCCAATACATCCACTGGCAAGATCGCCAGATGAAGTGAAGTGCCACTCGGACTCCACTATTTGCAAGGATTCATGAGTAAAAACGAGATGCCTCTACTCATTATTGGTTGGATCAGTTAAGTCCTCAAAACATAAATTCTAAAACATAAGCCCATTACAACAACCTGCGAAATAATAGATAATTTCGAAATAAATGGGGGCGTCACAATAATACAATTATGGGTAAATTTTACAACACATAATTATAAAGTTAATAAGAATCCGTTAATTATATGTAGTTAAATGATAAAAAATTAATAGAAATTAAGTAACTATATATAATTATAAAATCAATAATAAATCAATTATACTAAATTATAAAATCCCTCGACTCCCCAACATATATAATTACAATATACATTATAAATAAGAATAATAAATCTATATATAATAAAAAATCATCAATCAATTTATACTGTAATTACTAAATAAATTATGACACATCATGAATGAAATATACAAGCAATTCTTCAGGTGACATTTTCTGCATGCAATAAATATTTATTAAATAAACCAGGAATGTAAGTAATAAATTTGGATAAACAAAATATTTATAATTAAAAATAAGTAAAACATGAATCAATCTCAAAAGTTATTTATTAAACTTCTTATGAAGCCATGGAATTAATTGATACCCTGGATCAATAAATTTAATACCTGTATTTTTTTTTTTTGGAGGGGAACAAAAAATAAAATTAAAATGTTTTAATAAATTACACAAATTAAAGATTAAAATTATAAAAGAGTATATATCATATATTATATATTATATATTATATATATATATTATAATATATATACATAATATATTTCTATATATATATATATATATATATACTAT
>JABUQX010081754.1:20000-34058 GCA_015478945.1 Trachelipus rathkii
CTAATCTTCTCCTTTAATTTTTTATTACTTTGGACCTTTCCTGCAATGTCATTATTTCCTTGAATGTTATTATATTATTGATCCTATCATTATCATTCACTATGACATTATATACACCAATAAGAAAACCATCTCTAACCTGATCTTCATCATCTCCATGTGTGATGATGCCTTCCCCAAAGTCCAAAATTGCTTCTGTTTCTACTAGGTAATTCATTCCGAGAAAAAACATGCTGGAATGAACCCATCCTTAACGACAACTAATGGCAACACTTTCTTCCGATAGCGTGTATCTATCCTTATAGCTACCGCAGTTGTACATTCGACAATTCTGGTGGTGATTCCGTTCAATGTAATATCCATGCTCCATTTCCTTAAAATATACCCAAACGGTTCCAATTCCTTGACAAATGTTTCTTGAACCAAGCTGATAACTGATCCTCTATCTAGGAATTAGCATCTAGAGATTTCGCTGATAGAAATGTCTTGCCATGCAACTCCTTTTATCTTATGGTTGCAACTTACCCGGGATTGGTGTCCTCTTTCCTTCATTAATATGTTTACTCCTAATCCTTCCTCTGATGGTTGTTGTAATAGATTATCTTCCTCACTTTCTTCACTGTCAGGCTATTTTTCATTTTTCCTCCTTTCATATGAACTTCTGTTCTTCAACTGTTTGTTCGTCTATTTGTGTCTCCTTGTTTGCACAAATTAACCATCGTCCTCATAATGGGGTTACATAGAGACCCTCCTAATGACTTGTATGTTTGAATATCTTTAAGCTTCACATTCTTTTTGCTTAGGTCCCATATAAATAACTGAGCAACAAGTCCCATGATGCTGCTATGACTTTGCAAGTTTGTAGTTTTCTTTACGGTGACTTCTTTCTGTGGAATCGGTTCTCTCCCTGTGGAACCGGTTTTCTCTCTTTTGAAACGGTCGACTTTCTTTTGAAACCCATTGAACTTCCTATTATTTAGTAAAGCCTCTAATAAGAACCTTCTCAATTCCTTGTGGTCCCTTTTCTGTAGTCGTTCTCTTTTTCCTCTAAGCTCAAAAACAAAGAATCCGCGCCTCCTGGCACTAACCTTATTATTTCTAATCCCTTTGGTAGGGCCTCTGGATTTATAGTATTGACTTCCTCCTCTGGTTTCCTTTGGCAGAGTACCATGTCGTACGCAAAAGACGTTGTCCTTTCCTGGATAGTATTGAATTTGGAAGCTGTATTCACCTTAAAGGTCGTCCAGGACACGAGCAACTACTGTTCTACCACTTCAGTTGGTATAAAGATATACCAGTGGGGTCGTGTCTGTGCAAAGTAAAATCGGGACAAAGGGCAAGGAAAGGCGTAAACTCTTTTTCCTCCATCATTTCGCTGGTAGTCCGTCTAATGGATAGATTAGATGCTTTCGAGCGCAATGTATGAGTGGTAGTGGTATGCGATTCACTCTTCTTTCCCTTCCGTTCCATGACACAAGCAACCTGCACCCATACTAATCCACTTTGCAATCCACATAGAGTTTCTAAATTTTGCTCTACCTTCTGTAAAGTCTGGAAACTGCAGTTTCTACAGACTCTTTCATTAATCCTTTTAAGCTTCAAAGGACTGAACCTTTCATCTGTCCATTCAATTTTGTCCCTTCTTTTTCTCCTTCTGTTAAAGCTCTAAGCGGGCGCTGCACTCCTGAACAGCTTTTCTAATAAATTTCGCTTTCAGTTTAAATTATTTCCTGGACGTCTTAATTCCCCACATTCTTATGGTCTTCCTAATTTATACCTGGCCATGATTCTTGAGCTTTCTTATTCTGTCCAGCCTGAGGAATATGACTAAAACTTAACTTCCTTTTGGCCCCAACTACACTGCTGATTTGATCTTAACGTTTGTTTTCGGAAAATGCGCTGTCAGAACCTGCTCAATCAGTTCAGATGCTCTTACAATTCCTTTGATATCAAGACGGACGTCATCCTACATACACCACCATCTATGCCCAGCTAACTCGCTGTCAATTCTCTGCATCTCTCTTCTTCTGGAATGCTTGCTGGTTCCATTTTTTAATTAAGTCAACCATTCAATCTTTACTGGTCACTAAACTGTATACAAATGCAGTAAAGTCCTACTATCCTTCTTTCAGCTGCAATACTTCGTTTCCGTGTGTATTAGCCCATTGGAATACCTATCTACCTCTGCTACCCTTATTTTAAGCGTCCTATAGTCTGTGCATAGACGAAGCGTTCATCTTCTTTCTGACCTGGTACCATGGGGAACTCCATTCGGTAACACACGGCTCCACGATATCCTTCAGACACAACTTCTGGACCTGATTTTCGATCTCCTCATTTGTCCTTTGATCGAAATCTTCTTGCCCTTTTGATAGATAGGAAGTGTAAATTATGTAGCGTAATTCTTATGGTGTCATGATGTTTCAGTACAATCCGAATCGCCATTTTCTAATAACTCCTTTTTGTCTATTAGACCTGATGCATTTTCTCCGTTGTTCCTTTTTAGTTCTTCCATAATGTAATTTCTTTTCTAATTTTTCCTTCGTCCATTCTTCTTCAATGGTTTCTTGTTTCCCTGTTTCCTGGAAAATTGTATTTATTGTACAACTTCTGTTTTCATATTTTTGTAAGTTACCTTCATCTAATACTAGGTGGGCTATTCCTATTTTTTCTCCTTTCCTATTTTTAATTGTCCCGGTATCAGTTTTCTCAGAAATATATTTCCTTCTTTTGTACTCCATTTCACCAATCCTGGAAGTACCTCTAACCGTTTGTTTGTACCCTTCGATTGTTTCTTCGCCTTCGACCCATAATCTTCTGGTTTATTGTTCAATCAGTATCTTTTCTTCTGTGGGCTTTGAATCTTTGTTTTGAGTTCCAACCTGCTTTCACCGGAATCCAATCGTTTGTTGTAATTGTAACCTCTTCTGGTAGTGATGTTACGGTCCTCAAACAATTCCCATACCTTTCTGTAAAATAAACCTGTTCCTTTGTGTTATGTTCTCCATACCTTGTGAATGAACCATCTCTTACATCTATTTTAATTTTGTTTTGAATCAAAAATGGCATTCCCAAAATCGTGCCTTCTTTCAACCTTTCTACCACAATGAAGTCTGCCGAACCATAATTGATGTCATCAATAGAGATTCTTAATTTTACTGTTTGGTGGGATTCTACAACCAACTGTGGATCTCCTACTCCTCGTAGCCTCATCACCTTGTTTACAACTTCAGGATTTGAAATCCTCCTGAACTGTTCTTGTCCTATGATACAATACTGAGATCCTGAATCAATTATAGCTGGCATTTCTACGTTATTTAATTTCACAATAAATTTTAATAAAGGTGTTATATTAATACCTTGCCTACCTTCAATGGAAGTCCTACTTATGGCATGGTATATCCCAGTTGTCGTATTCACTGTATTTGTTCCTTTCCCTCTATCTCTAGGTATCCGCTGTGGTAAGGCATCCTCAATATTCTCAGGTTTCCTACTTATGAATTCTTCCGCCTCTGGGTCCAATGTTGCACAACCTTGAATATCCGGCTAATTTATAAAAGATGATTTATTTTGAGGGTTCGCTCCGACTTGTCCCCGGTGTTGACGGAGCTCTCAAAGTTGCCTGCTTTCGTCCCTTTTCCCATTCTTCTATTTGTTGTCTTAGTGGACAAGTATCCCTCCAATGTCCTATATCATAGCACAAAAAGCACTTCTTTTCAATGGGTCTTCTTTCATCTTGCCCTTGTCTGCCCATGTCTTGTTGGTCCTGTCTTCTGAAACCTTTTTGTTGTTCATGCTGTTTGAAACCTTCCTTTTGTCCGCATTCATGGTCGATGTTCACCCCTTCCACACATTAAGAACCAATCCATGTATTTCCACACTCTCTTTTAAAGGTGACGCCACCTGTTACACCATAAAAACGCTTTTCCTTCACCACCATCTACTATCGCTCTGTCTGGTATATTTTCCTTGGTTTGCATGTTTTTGGTGTACTGGCCTACCATAACGGACTTTATCCGCATATGTGCCCTTTCTACCAGTTCTTGGTTTCAAAGTGGCCCATATCGTAGCCGCATCTTTGGATTCCTCTTCATGGTCATTTAATTGATCCTCTTCTTGTGCCCAATTTAGTATGTTTTTCCACCTTACTTTAGTGCTTTCTTTTTCACTTCCCATCCTTATTTTAAATCGTCTTGCCATGGTTTTTTGGTAAACAATTCAAAAATTGTTTCTTAAACACCTGTTTATCTCTATCATCCTCTTTAGTGGCTGCCTTTTAAGTGGTTTGGATCCTTAATGCAAATTCGGCCACTTTTTCGTTTTTCCACATTTCCATCTTCCAGGACTCTTTTTGCAAGTCTATCTGTTCACTTTCTTTTTCCTCCTTACAATAGCTTTTCACCTTGCTACAATGGTGTTGTACTTAACCTTTGCTCTATAAATACTGTAATATATCCTCAGTTGCTGGGCCTTTAAGAAATTTCCCACAATTTCACCGCCCAACGATTCTTATCCTTGCATAAATGTTCTTTTGCGTATCTTTCATAGTCTTCTATGAACGCTGAAAATTTCTGCACTTTCTCTTTTCCGTATTTCAAGGGTTTCACTGCTTTAATATTAGCCATACTAAATGACTTCATCGCTTCATTCATTTCTCCTAGCAGGATGATAAATATCCTACTCACCTCCTTATTATATTCTACCCCTGACTATTCTAGTTCTACTAACCTTTCGAGCCATTTTTTTCCTCCTTGGTCCCAGCTCAACTCTCAGTTCGTTCCTTTCTGCCAGTAGAGGCTTTCGTCAACGACCGTATATCTTCCTTCTGGTTTCTTTCTCCTCTTCTTATTCTTCCTCTTTGGTTTATTGTTGTCGTATTCAATCACCACATCAAATGGATCACTTGCCGCTTTATACGAACTACTCCCTTCATCTGATTCGTATCGTGCCATCTTCTTTGGTATGTCTTTCTTCTTGGTACTTTGTTCACATGCTAAGTTCCATTTCTGGTGAGCCTGCTCCTCAATCCTTACTCTATTCTTTATGTTGACAGTTTCTTAAGATCACCTTTCTGTCCTATATTGGCAACTTCTTTTACCTCACTCTCTTTTTCTATATTTGCAGAATCTTTACTCCTTAAAACTTGTGTCAGTCCATCCAATACTGACAATATTCCTTTTATATCCAAGTTATCCTCCCGTTCTATGGAAATTTTGAGTTTTTCCAAGTACCCGATTGGACTTTGTTTGTCATTGGCCTGCTTAATTTTCTCTATATTCACGTTATCTCCCTGCTCCTTATCTGATGGTCCCATTTCAAAAGAAAAATAAGTATTAACAACAAAAAAACTATTTCATATATATATATATATATATTATATATATATAATATATATACTATATATTATATATATATATATATATTATATAAATATATATATATATATATATAATCTATATATATGATATATTATATAATATATTATATATATATATATTATTATATATATATTATATATATATATTTATATATATATATATATATATATTATATATATATATATATATATTATATACTATATAGATTTATTATATATATATATAATATTATATATATATATATATAATTATATATTATATATATATATATATATATATATATTATATGTATACTATATATATTATATATATCTATAACTATATATTATATATATATTATATATATATTATAATATATATATATATATATATATATAATATATATATATATATATATATATATATATATATATATATATATATATATATATATATATATATATATATACATATATATAATATATAATATATATACATATATATATTATAAATATATATATTATAATATATATATTATATATATATATATATAATATATATATATATATACTATATATATTATATATATATATATATATATATATAATATATAATATAATTATATATATATATATATATTATATAAATATATATTATTATATATATATAATATATATTATATATTATATATTTTATATATATTCTATAGTATATCTATATATATATATATTATATATATATATATTTATATAATATATATATATATATATAATTATATTATATATATATATATATATATATCAAATTAATTCTTTTTACGGCTCAAAACCAGGAGAAAAATATATAGGGAAATTTATTTTAATACTCCTTTGAGAATACTTAAAAACCTGGAGCTCATCTTTGGCTTTACTGGAATGCTTAAACAGGTGGCAAAATTTGCCTAATTTTTTTTCTTTTTCCTCTTTTTCCTTCTTTTTTCTCTCTCTCTTTCTCTTCCTTCTTCTTTTCTTTTTCCTTTTCTTTTCCTCTTCTCTCTCTCTTTGCTCCTTAGCAATTGCCAGTTATCCTAAACACAAAAGAAAAAAAAGACCAGGGAAAAAAATACTAATTATGCAAAAAAAAATAATTATAATTTTATCGAAATGAAAAACTTTTTATACAAAAAGGAAAAAAATTTATCATCCAATTTTAACTATTTTTACTTTATTATCAAAAATTTATCTTTTAACTCAAAAAATAAGTTAAATTATATAAAAAAAAAAATAAAAAAAATTCAAACGATAAACAGAAACCAAAGAAAATTCTTTCACCTCAACCCAATCTTTCAACTGTCCCCTTTTCCTTTATTTTTTTGTTCACCACTCGTGATTAATCCTCTTCAAACTTTCTTCGAGCCACCAATGCTATATTTCGTTGTTGGTTAATCTTTATATATTATTCAACTCGTTACTGATAAAACCTTTTTGCGGGAGGCGAGAGTTCGTGTTTTGAAGGGTTCCTGGAATGGTGATACAAGGGACCAAGGGGTTTAAAAAGACACAAAAATGGTTTTTTTATATATATAATAAATAAGAATGAATAAATATGTGTTTTTATTAATCCTAACTACCTATTACCAAATATATGTACCAAAATCCTATAATTAAACCTGTTAATAAACTATTACTAAATATTAATATCTATCAAGTGCCGTATACCAAGTAATGTAAAATAAACAATATAAGGCAATATTTTACAATTATTTATAAATTTAATCAACTTTAAATTTATATTGGACTGATACTTCCTTGGAAAACTGGTGTCAATTCTGGCTTTAATTCCCAGCCAAAACGTCCTTTTATTTCTCCAGAAATTAAAATCTATTGTTTCGCCATAATAATTATTTTCACAATGGCTGTCAGTAAGTTCTATCCCTATCCTGTGAGTCCTGTAAAATGGTTGTTACGTCCATGAGTCAACTCGACAAGTCACAGAATCCTTGAGGTCCTGAACTTCGTGTGTCAACAACGATGATCTTTACCAAAGTGACTCGTAGCCTGCATTCACCTTCTCGGCTCAATTTTAGCCCGTAACTTGCTTCTGCTCGGTTATTTCTAACGAACGTTTTCGGAGTCGTTCTTAATCCAGCCCTTGCATTAGTTCCCAAATTTGGGTCAAATACAATTCCTTTTAAATATACTAACCAACTTTGGGGCAAAAACGATTCCTGGTTATAAATCCAATAAAGACACTATTTGTCGTCAAAAATACTTGTTTTGATTTTACACGGAATTCAATACTTATAAACTTTTTTAAAAGCGACTGCTTCACCTGAGTTGTAGAAATACAATGGTTTTTTCCTGATCGGGAGCAATCGTCTGCTTCTCGTAATCGGGAGGTTTGTCAGATTCATGACACTACTCCCCCTTTCAAAATTGGGACTCCAATCATATAAAGAAGAAAGAAACACAAAAAAGATAAAAAAAAACAAAATAAACAAAGAGGAATGATCTTACCTAACTTCCAATAGATGCCCTTCTTTCCTCAGCCCTTTTCTCATACTCCAATACCCTTTGTTGCACATATGGAAGATCTGGAGCTAACCCCCTTGATCGTGTCATTGGCCGATGTCCAATCACAGTCTAATAATATAGTCAACGCAAAGTCAAGAAAACCGCCTTACTTGTAGTAAGCGTATAGTAGAAACCAACGAACGAACGAACATTTGTGTGCGAAAGAAAACGTACGTTGGAGACGCCAATCCCTATTATATTGTAATTTATATTTATATATATATGTATATGTAACCAATAATAATAATATATATATATGTATATAACTTGTAGTAATATATATATATATAATATATATATCGTAGCAAATATACATGTGTAACCAAGAAGTATATATATAGATATACAGCATAATATAGAGAAACGTATATATATATATATATATTTATATATATATATATATATATATATATATATATATATAATAATAATAATATATATAACCCACCATAATAATATATATATATATATAAATCTACTGTGTATAATCAATATACTTGAATATATATATACCATGCTCTATATATATATTATATATATATATATATATTAATATATATATATATATATATATATATATATATATTATATATATATATACCCATAATTAAATTTGTTATTTTATTTGTTCATCTTCCCTATCATTAAATACTGTAATTGTAATTTTCATTAAGAAAAATTTGCCTTGAAAAAGATAAATATCAAAATAATAGGCCTCCCAATTACATATTTGTAACATTTTCCTATGTATGTAATTATCAATTGTATAAAAAGCAGCCGATTATCATAAAACTTATATGAAATGTTTGAAATGATCTGTAAAAGATAAAAACGTAAAGAAAAAAAAAGTTCAAAAATTCAAATTTTACGTAAATGAGCCTGAAAAAAAAGTTAAAAAATTTCCAAATTTTGGTTCAAAGCCCACATTTAGAAAATTCAAATTTTTTTTCAAAGTTGAAAAAATTTATAGAGCAATTTTATAGCAATCCCTTATGTTAAATGAAGTCAAAATAAATTAATTTAATTTTTACAAAAATTTTATGAAATTGTTTGATAAATTCCTCAGGTAAAATGTTTTTTAGATTGTAACTCAAAATTATTGTCTTTAATGATGGCTTTAAATCAGTATTGGCTTGGCAGAATTTAATAAATTTTATAGATGATTAATTACATTAATCTACATATTAAATGTTATTTTCTTACAATAAAAAAAAAATTACTAAATTCCCTGCTCAATAGGCCTAATGGGTCCATTTATGAGAATCAAGTCTAGGCATGAGAAAATTGTCACCAAATTTGCCGATATTTTTGAAACTTTAATAAATTAAAAAAAAATTATATGTTGAAAACATAAAAATCACAGTTTTAACATATTTAAACGAAAAAAAAGTTTGAATTTGATGATGATTCAATATATTTTCGCCATTGATAGGACAAGCTGCGTCATCTGACCCAATTCTTAAGCTTTTTTAAGCTCGAAAAAATATAATAGTATTAAATTATTAATAAAAATTAATAACTTTAGATTGGGCAAACAAAATTATTGCACAATTATTATATTTTATATCAAATTAACAAAAGAATTCGAAAAAAAACACCGAAGGAGCTTTCAAAATAGGGTCCTAATAAAGGCTTTTGTTTACTAAATTTAGTTAAAAAAAATTCCGCATTATGACGTCATGTGTAAGGCATTTATGAATGGAAATTTTCAGTTTGCTTTGACCATAGTATTAGATTGTGGTCCAATCTCCAATCCTTGTTGGGTTCCTCCCTGTCCTTCCGGTTCGTCATCCAGCATCATCCGTTCTGGATCCTCACCTACTTCTCTCAATTCTTCGTGAATGGACCTAGGGGTAAAAAAAAAAAAGGAATATTTAAATTACTCTCCACAATATTGTTTACTTCCCCACCTTCAATATATCTCGGTGTTGGTATTTCTGGAACTTCCTCCTCTTCTTCATCAGTGGCATCTGAAACAGTTATTCCTATCGTATAACTGTTATTAGGAAACCTTAACTCTCTTTCAAATTTCTGCAGATCGAACTCATCATCCGAATTTACGTCCTCTTGCGCTGAGTCTATCCAATCCAATAGTTCGCTAGTATCTACAGGTGATGGCATAGGATCCGCCTCTTGTCCTCTCCTAAATCCTCCGTTTGTGTTCCCATTTCCTTCTTATGGCTTGGTTTGCCTATAGCTAATTGTAACAAGTCCCATATCTCCTTAGTTTTTGTCCCGTGTTTCCTCTTTCTTATTGTTTGCTTTGGAGGTGCACTGTATATCATATTCATTGATGGTGCCTCCATACAATTGATCCTGGAACCTCCACACGACGACTAGAAACAGAAGTATTGGATGACGTGTACATATCGAATTGACTCGAAAACAAGAAAATTGCCTGGAAGTTCAAAGAAGGAAAACACGCCGAAAATTGAAGGTCGCCTTGTTATTTGGACATATACTTTGGTTAAAGGAGCAGAATCAGAGACACAGGAGACGTACGGTATTCTGGATTTAGTAATATGTCGTGTGATTAAAAACCGTAAGTTACTTAACCAGTTTATGCTTTACTCATTCGTATGAACAATTTAGCTATCGTGTTTGAAGCTGTGCAGAGTGAGTAAGTTTTGGCTACAGAGTAGCTTGTGAATTATAAAGTGTTATAAACAGTAAATTGAACACGAACATAAGTCCAACGTAATTGCATAATAGGTACCTAAGTTTGAGGTTCTTTTCTTATTTGACTCCATTTATTTTATGACTTTTAAATAGTAGTTCTAGTAACTGAGTTAGCCAACTGATTATTTATTGAATATCGAGTATGTATTTTTCGTAAGTAATAAACTTAAAGAGAAATACGGTGCAAATATTTGGTCGGAACATATAATATGGATTTATTGAATAGAAGGGATAATAATTTATTAAGTGTTATTAATTCATTTTGTTATTAAAATATATTTATTTACCGAGCGTATAATTCTAACTCCTTCTCCATTGATAAAAAGGGTTGATAAACAGAAACGTGCAATTAAAAGGTAGACTGAGTTCTTTCTTTTACAGCCATTTCTCTTTATACCATAATCAAATCCGAAATGAAAAAAGAAAACACAATACTTACACTTTCGTCTTCACTCCGTCTCACCTCGCCTCGTACCAACTTCAGTCCCAAATATACCTACAGGGCCACCAGTGAAATCGGATTCTTTGTTCTAAAGTTGGCAACTCTGAAAGCGAAATGGACGGGAAATTTTGCAAATAAATAGAGCTAAGATTTTCTTTCTTTAACTATTAACAATAACACCTTATTCCTTAATATAACTTCATTAGCATATATATGTAAATAATAATTTCTTAAACAGAAGCAAACTATTCTTTAAACAACGTTCTTTTCTCTTTGCAAATATCACTTTGCCTTAACGCAAATAAATTTCTATTCACTAAAAGGTTAATGCATGTATAGTGTCAATATATCACTTTAAATAATACCTACGTAACTAAACTTAATTTTAACCCTATTCTAAAAATGAAAAACAATAAATATTTTAAAAGTCACAATCGAGAAGTATTAGTATATACAAATCCAAGTTGAGGTACTGAGTCGCAATCCTGAGTAACTTTTAATTGACTCTATCAATTCCAGTAATCCAATGCGTTGTCTGAGCGGGAAAAATCATTTGTAAACATCAGCCATCTTTTCACGGAACCGGCACACAATTCTCCTTTTGCTCCTTTGCTTGAATAAAAGTTTAGGCACCTGGGATCCACCCATATAAACACAATTCATATACGTTATTTAACTAAAATTAACAATATTATATTTATAAACAAATTTAGTTAACTTACCGACTGCTTCTGTCGGGTTTTTTCTTTTAAGCTTTGCAGAAACCTTCTTAAATCCAAATTTACTCAATGTTTCGACTCGCAAATCTCTCCTTAAAACTTTCAGTCAGTCGTTTTGTTCTTCTTGACTCTCCTTTTCTTTCACCTTCCACTCACTGCGTTTTCCGATCTGCGAGTGACCTCTGCTCTCATATTTTTCTTATATTTTTTTGTTTTTTTTTTATCTCTATAAAAATATATATATATATATATATATATATATATATATATATATATATATATATATATATATATATATATATAAATATAACAATTCTTTCTATTTCTATTTATATATATTTAAATCGGCAATACAGCTATATATATATATAATATATATATATATATATATATATATTTCTTTTATATATATATATATATATATATATATATATATATATATATATATATATATATATATGCCATAATAATATATATATATATATATATATATACTTAGTGTGTATATATTTTATATTTCTATATATATAAGACAGATATATTACTTATATATATATATGTATATATATATATATTATATATTTTATATATATATATAACATATATATATATATTCTTAACCAAAATATTTATATATTAATAATAATATATATATATATATATATATATATAATAATATATATATATAATATCTTATATATATATATATATATATATATATATATAACATATATATATATATATATATATATTTATTAATATATATATATATATATATATATATATATATATATAACAATATATATATATTTATATATATATATATATATATATATATATATATATATATATATATATATATATATATATATATATGTGTAAATAATATATATATATATATATATTAGGGTAAATGGTCCTAGCAACATGCAAAGCACATCATCCCATCACCATGCACAGATCATCTCACCAGGGTAAGTAAGCTTATACAAGTGCGCACTTGAATATATTGGAAAATACCTTAAATCTAAATAATATATCAGGATACCTTAAACCTAAAAAAAATAATGAGATCAAATGAATATTTGGTAAGTATGGGGTTTCAAGTAAGAATTTATATATTGAATTTACAAAAATATCAATAAGACATGTAAATATAAAGTATATTCACTTTAAGGTTTTTATCTTTATTGTTATGCACCTGGTCTAAATTAATGTTTTTTAAACTTCAAACTTCACTTTTAGTTTATAGAAGGTCTTTAGTTTAACACAGTTTTTATGCACAAAAAGAACACTATTTTATTAAGATTGTGACCACTATAATACCTAAACTTTTTTTATTCCTTCAATACTATTTCTAACACACTTTTTTTATTTTTATTAGGCTACAGGTTTTGTGAAATATATTAATAAGAATATAATGGGCTTTTTAATATGGACAAAAGATTAAACAGGGACTTTTTCTTTCTATTTGATTTATTTCCTTTTTTATTAATCAAGAAATTTATTGTATAAGACGTTAGCGGTTAATTATTTTATCAAGGTTGAATCTTAATTATAGGAATTTGCAAATTTCTCTTGAAAGAAAAGGGGTTAGGCCCTACCTTCATTTTTGGTGGTTGTACAAGTTCTGATAGTACAGGGGAGGAACGTGTCATATGAAAAGAATCTTCCTGAATCTGCTCAGGTAGAATACAAAGACTAAAATTAGTTCTCTACCTCGAACCTAAAACAAAAATATGAATCCTCAAACCATTCTCTTTCTCCTTCTCCTAGTCTCTCTCAATTCTCTACTGCTTGGTTCTGTTTCACAAAATTTTATTTAATATAACCTCTTGCTATCTAGCTTTTAATATTCTCCTCAAATACCTATTGACAAAAGCCTGAACTCTGCCTTAGATTCCCGTTATCTTCCAAGACTCACACATGCAGCAACACCTATTTAAAATTGCTGGTAAGAATTCTAAACTTTGTCCTTTTTATTATCCATTCAAATCTTTAAATATTGTCCATTTGCCTGTTTGATATTATTACCTTATTTCCAGCAGCTTTCTCTGATCCTCCTATGTTGTTTCTTATCTTTGAGTTATATGAAACTCTTCACTTTCCCTAACTGTTCCCCATTCACACTCAAAGTAACTCCTTTGCCTATTTTCTTTATTATTTTGGTTTTTCTTTATTTATGTTAAGATTCATTTTCTTTAATTCCTCCTCCAGATATTTCAGCTTCCAATCCAAGTCCCTTTTCCTTTATGCCAATAGGTACAAACCATCGGCATAGTCCAAACCTTCTAGCACATCCATCAATC
>JABUQX010081755.1:5000-10000 GCA_015478945.1 Trachelipus rathkii
AGGCGGTCGTATAACTCGCAGGGAGTACGATGGTAGTACCAGTTATATAGTATCAATACTCTACCTAAAATAACCAGTAGATAACTGTATCAATAAACATTATAAAAATTATGAAAATTCATATTTAAGATAGTTTAATTAATAACTCACAATATATAATATCATAATATACTGAAAAATAGAATGAGGAAAGTGTATGTAAGAAGAAAAAAAGCAGAGTGCCTGATATATATAATCATTTTATTTTACTACTATTGTACGAGATACGAATATATTTTGTATATTATAAAAACACCATGTACCTCTATAACAGAGACGAATATATCTATTTGCTAAAAGCTAACAAAATAAAGTAAAAACTCAGCATATATATATATATAATATATTATAATATATATATATTATATATTATATATATATATATATATATATATATATATATTATATATATAATATATATGCCTAGTCGTAAACTGGGGGAAAATGGGCCTCATGGGGTAAAACTTACTTTGTAATATTTAATATATTTTAAAATGGAAAACCATCTAGAAGTTTCCAAATTATGGGTTTTTTAGTTAGGTTTAATAATTAGTATTAAATTATTTGTAGTTATTTAATTTAATAATGACAATTATACAAAAATTTCCCCCCTTTTAAAGAAATTTAAATTTTTAAATTTTCAAAAAAAATTGTAAGACTTCCAGAGTCTTGAAGAGTGAAGCTTTCGAAAATTACAATTAACACCATAAAAAGCTGTGTAAAGGTAAGAGTTTTCATCTAAATAATTATACATTTTTGTGTTAGTTTGTAAAATATGTATGTAAGGTTTTCACTTTTGGGGTAAAATGGGTCACTATATCTTTAACTATAAAATAACCTTTTTTTTTATAGTTTTTAATAATATTTTCCCTTTATTGTTTATCTATTACCTATATTTATTATATATTACCTATATTTAATGTCTGATATAATTTGATAATCAATTGACAACATAGCCTATTTCCTCTCTGCAGATGCCCAGAAAGTACCAAAAGAAGGTAGGTGTCAGGCGACTTATGTAAACTCAAGAAGACATCTTACAGGCTATTATTGATGTTGAAGAGGGTGCAGGTATCTGCGATACCGCCAGAAGATACAATCTGCCATATGAAACCCTTCAAAGAAGGATAAGAGGTGACGTTTAAAACCCTGAAAGAAATGGTAAAGGTACAGTCTTTCTGAGGAGTAAGGAGAGGTGTCTCGCGGAACAGCTAATACTCCTTACACTAATGGACTAAATATTTCACGTTTCACTCTTGCTGAATTACTCAATGCTTTGTGTCATCCTGGCGCAATGAGGGTGTTTCATTTTGTTTGTAGCAGAAACCTTTCATATTCCATTGAGAACGTTAGGAATACTTTGTCTTGTTGGATTTGTAGCAAGGTTAAGCCTCAGTTCTACAGGAAGAACAATGAATCTTTAGTACATTCTTTGAAACCATTTGACCAAATAATTTTATAAATATAAACCTCGTTAAATCTTTAAATTTTGTTATGATAAATAAAGGGTTCAATTTATGAAATGAAAAAAAAAAAATAATTGTTTGTTAAATAATTTGTTTAATTAGTATAAAATAATAAAACTTCTTTTTTTTAATAATATTAAGTGTTTTAAAAGCAATATATAAAATAAATTTATGAAAATAAAATTTTATACTTTTCTACAAATATCTAATTTTTAAAAATGATAATAAAATATAAGTTAGACATGTTTTTTCCTACCCAAATTAATTTTACAACACCTTTAATACTTGTTTTAAATTTATATATTAATAAAAATACTAATGTACAATCGTTAGAGAAATAATATTCAATGACCTATTATCCCCCAGCCCAGTGACTCATTTTCCCCCATTTCAATTTTTGGCCACTTGCATTTTCAAAAATTTACTAAAAATATTTAAGTTATAGCTTTAATATTTTAATCAAGATTAACCTTTAAATTTCACGAAAACATTTTATAAATGGAGACAACTTGAAATTTCATTTTTCATGACTACAAAAAAAAAAACAACAACCCAAATTTTGGCCCATTTTCCCCAGTTTACGGTATATATATATATATATATTTCTCAAAAAACAGGCCCTTGATGGCCATATATATATATATATATATATATATATATATATATATATATATATATATATATATATATATATATATATATATATATATATATATATATATATATATTATATATATATATATATATATATAAGTACCTGCAACCAGAGAGTGATTTTGGTGGGAGTCAGGAGAATTAAAATTCAATCTCAGGCAATTGACTAAAATTTTTCATTTTCAACTTATTTTTATATCCTCCAATATATATATATATATATATATATATATATATATATATATATATATATATATATATATATATATATATATATATATATATATATATATATATTTATCTCCAATATACTATTATATGTATATATATATATATATAAAAGGATGTATATTCGTTATTTATTTTTATAGATGCTGAATCTAAAAGCATAATAAAAATATAAGTAATCACTCAAATTAAATTACATTTATTAATTAATTATCTTTTTAATTTGTTATGCCTTCTTTAGAATGGAGTTATTTCAAAATTAAGGGTGGACGATACTAGTAAAGCTGAATGTCTTTTTTGTAGCTCCTGGGAGGAGTACTGTAATATGAAGAGAAACCTTAAAAAAAACTCACAATATTATAGTATAACACCATGGTTTGGCCATCTTTAAAAGAAACATAAAACTTTTTTTTTTAAAGATAAAAGAAACATCTGAATTAGCAAGAACAAAATTAGAAGAAAAAAGAAAACGTAATAAAACAGAAACCGTAGATGATGATCTGCGTTTTACTTTACTATCAACTTCTACAACTGAAAAGACTCATTTAAAAAGCGAAGCTGGATCTATCTAGGAAAAGATTTTTGGTCATTAATATTAGAAAGAGTACGGATATTTATTGCAAAATTAGGGAAATTGTTGTTGATGGCAACCAACTATATCCCTTGTAGAAGATATTAGATAAAAGAGATTAATAAATCACATATGTCCACAGTATATAGTATTCTATCAAGAAGATTATCATCTGGAAGAGATTATCCAAACCATATATAGCAGAGTAGAGAACAAAATATCACATCAGCTACAGAAAAAAGAATTGTCTTTCTCCAACATTTGTTGATCAGCTTCTTCTGTTCTTGCATTGTAATTAACACGTATTTGATTTTAAATCATAGCTAATGGCTAGTAATAACATAAATATATATATATATATATATATATATATATATATATATATATATATATAGTATATATATATATATATATATATATATATATATATATATATATATATATATATATATATATATACAGTATTTAACTTTCCCTTAATATATTGAACTTTTAATTTGTTTTTAAATGATTTATTAGTTTCCTTATTAAAATTCTTTGTACTAATATATGTTGTACTGGTAATATATATATATATATATATATATATATATATATCTCTCTTTCTCTCAAAATATATATATATATATATATATATATATATATATATATTATATATATATATATATTTATATACATATATATATATATACAAATATATATGTTTATATATATATATATATATATATATATATATATATATATATATATATATATATATATATATATATATATATATATATATATATATATATATATATATATATATATATATATATATATATATATATATTACTCTTGATGGGCAAAAGCCAGAGGTCTACCAAATTCCACCAGAGTTGGGGAAAATTCCCGATTTAAGGTCAATTTAAAGGCCGACATGCCCCGACACACAGCGTTTGAAAATATACAAGTCATTGGAAAAACTAGATAAAGGGAGTTGTGTTCCAGGCTTTACCAGTGGAGTATATACAAGATCGGGCATAGCGGTTAAATCTGGGGTCAGGGAGTTGATAGAGAAAATGAGATTTGAGAAAGGGGGTCCCGAAGACCCCTTCTCAGTGAAAGAGGTATTCGACAAGAAAGTTCAGAAAAGCATTGTCCATTTTAATAGTGATAGTATAAGGTGAAAGTGACTCAGAGTAACGATTGTTTGAAAGAGTTTGGAGAGAGTTGGTGAGAACGGGAGAGTTGAAAAGACGAAAAACCCTTGACTCCACCTTTTCAAGGAGAGTTGTATGAGTGGAATCACCCCAGATATTTGAAGCATACTCCATACAGAGACGAATAACACCCCTATAAAGAGCAAGCAACTGGATGGCGTGAAATAATTCCGAATGCACCACAGAACACCCAACAATTTAGAAGCTTGTTTTGAAAGAGAAGTAATATGAACCTTCCAATTAAGGTCACGAGAATAATAAACACTTAGAATATTAAGGACAGACGAAGGTTTGAGTTATATGTTTTCAAAGATGATGTTATAGCTATGTGAAAGATTATGTGGAGTGGAAAGATGGAGAAACTGAGTTTTTGTGTATTGAAAACAACTTTGTTCTCAATGCCCCAAAGAAATTCAAGAAAGATCAGATGCTAGTTGATCCAAAGGTGCCCTCCTAGCGTAACCTAATTGTTGTTGAAAAAGATGTCTATCAAAATGATGGGAGCAATGAAGGGTGAAGTCGTCGGCATAGGAGTGAATATGTGATGATGTAATAGAGAGAGGTATTTTATGAAAAGTAGAAAGAGTTAGGGATAAAACAAAACCATGAGTAACACCACTATTTATAGATTTAAAGGATGAGCGGTGGCATTTACCAAAATACTGAAGGAAATAGGACCAAAAAATAGAAAGACTAGAAAGAAGATCGCCAGTAGAGCGATTCTTGCGAAAGCCGTACTGGTGATCAGAGATAAGATTAGAAGAATTGAAGTATCTTCAAATCTTCCTGCTGGGATAGATTCAGAAATTATAGAAAGAACAGAAGTTAGAGAGGTTTGGC
>JABUQX010081755.1:15000-21657 GCA_015478945.1 Trachelipus rathkii
CACAGGTCCGCAGCCTGCATCCGCGCACCGGCGGCCTTACTGGTTCCGACATATATCCTATATAAGATCTTAGAGTAACCGTATCGTGATTAAAAATGTTGGAGTGGGTGTTGGACGATGAAATAGATGTACCCTAATCATGGATGAATGTTACATCCCTTTGGTTCCCCGGAAGGGGGGGGGGGGGCCCACCCTCTAAAAATAAATTTAGATGGTGTTCGTAGAAGGCATAAATTTGGTGAGAGGATTCAGAGGTTGAGTTTCTAGAAAGAGTTAGTTTAGGAATCTGAGGAGTTGGCCTCCGGCACCGGGCTGAGCACTGCGGTGGGGGGGGGGGGGGGCGGCTTTTATTAATAAACATTCGTATAAACAAAAAATTGGTGTGCTTATATATGTTTTTGGATCTGTAAATTTCGAAAATAATGGTTTCAGACCATCAAGAAAAACAAAAAAAACTAATAAATTGTGAATAATAAATAAAATTTCTTACACTTTTTATGTTTATTACTTACAAAAATTTTTTTAGTTTTTACATACCCTAAAGCAGTAATCAGTAATTCAGTAAATCAATTCCAGCCTCCGTGCCACCCTCCTGTCCAGTTGTGATCTATTTGATCTATTGATTAAGGTCAATTTTTTAACTAAATTTTCATGTTTTACATACCCCTAAAGCAGTAAATCAGTAAATCAAACACCATCCAGCCCCCTCCTGCACCCTCCTGTCCAGTTGTGATCTATTGATTCTATTGATTCTAAAGGGTCAATGTATTTTTTACTAAAAAATAATTTTCATGTTTTACATACCCTAAAGCAGTAAATCACTAATCAAACCACTTCCAGCCAGCATCCAACTCCCTCCTGACCGATGATTCTGGGATCTCTATTGATCTATTATGATTTTATAAGGTCACATTTTGGAGTATCATTTTTGGGATAAAGCATACATAAAATACCAAGTTCTTTTATTATTTACAAACATGCAATCAATTTATTTATGTTCAACGCAACAAAAGTTTTTCACATTTAATGAAAACTTACATTTAGCATCCATCTGGAAATTACTGTGAATATAACCCCTCAACGACAAACTGACACATCTTAAACAGGAATAAACGGTTAACGTTAACAAAAGTTCTACACTTAAACAGTAAAGTAACTAAGCATAACATCCAAAGACGTATCATATTTCACAGTTTGTCAAGCATAATCTCTAACATTACTTATCGTTAACCGTTGAACATTAACAAGGGAACATTTAACAAAAATTTATCAGCATGAATAAACTAAATTATCCTACTGATCAACGAATATACGGTCTAAGCATATCTAGGGTTCCCTCATCAAATTAAAGCCTAACATATAACGTAACATGAAACTAAGAAAATAATTGTACAAAGACAAACCTACCACAACTTTAAGCAAGAATAAGCAGTCAACATTAACAAACTTCCACAACTTAACAACAGTAAAGTAAACTAACATTGACATAGCACACAAATACGTAACCTATTTCTTACTTTTTCAAGCATCATCTCTATCGATCATGTAAGGCCGTAACTTACCCTGACAAATCTAGTAACATCACATTAATAAGCTTACCTTAGACTCATCTCTGAACTATGAATATAACCCAGCAACGACAAACTAAACATCTTAAACAGGGATGAGAAAAACAGTCAAACGTTAACAAGTATTCACCCCTTAACTGAAGCAGTAAACGTACTAGACATAGACATCCAAAACGGTAACTTATTCACAATGGTCAACCGCAGTCTCTAACATACAATGTTAATCTTACATGGACACAGTACATTTAGCAAAAATTTACATAACTAATGCGTAATATATCATACAGACCAGCGAAAGTTGCTAACGTAACAAAGTTTTCACATTAAGAAGCCGGATGGCGTACATATATTACATACCTAAAGAATATAGTTGTATATTACGACAAGCCCTGACACCATCTATAAGCAAGAATACAACTGAACACATTTACAAAAGTCTCCCAACGTTATCAGGCAAGTAAGAGGCGCAATATTAAACGAACATATGCAGGAAAAGGTATAAGACAAGTTTTGGCATTTTTATACATATAATTATTCAAATTGAAAAAGTGCGGTTATAATAAAATCATAAAAACATATGTAAATAACATAAAAACATATAGGGTTACTTTTAAATATGCGCTTAATTGCCGATGGCTAATCAGTGAACCAATAGGATGTCAAGTTGGGTAGCGTTCTTATAATATCCCTCTCTAAGATTCGGAACACCCTTTGAAAGGATGTAAATGTATAAAGGCCTTCAGCAACACTAAACCATTTTGTCGGCAATAGGTTTTTGATCCAGCAGCACTCATTCTCTTACACAAGAGAGAAGTAAACTCTTCCAAGCTGATAGTTTTTAAAGCAATCCTGTATACTGCATTATAGGAAAACCACATGTTCGATGTATAATATATCAATTGAAAACAAACATGATATATGTATTTAATGTCTTCAGTTATGTCCAACATCGTTAAGATGGCGAATGTTATTCGTTATTTATTTATTAACAACGCTGTATATATTTCAGGTGTTTCGACTGTGAAATCCTATATACATACGTGCCGAATGAAGGTCCACTACATCGGTGGGTTCCAGTAGTGGCGGTACAATCAGCGGTTATAATATTGTACAAAGGGACACACACGAAACGAGTAACACAAACGTCTATTTCTCTAGAACCACTTGTTGTCTTCCCAGTTAGATACTTTCACTAAACGTTGATCTTTCGGATAACAAACAATTATCCTCTATCCATGCAGCAGCGATATCGATAATCTTGATGAATTCCATCAGCACAAACGAATAAAGGTCTAATATTTGACCCTTTGGCAGAAAATACAAAGCAACGTAGACGACCCCAGCCATTTGTTTACGATTAAATATAAATGACACATATTTGGGAATAACGAAGCTCCTCATGATGATTATCAACACGGGGGTGTAGCAGATGGGAAGAGATGGTATCATCGGTACCATGTACAAGAACTACGAAAAAAATGCCTACTGGACGGAAAATCGTAAGCAGTAAACAACCCTTATAGGTAATGAGCTTCTTTCTTTCAACCAATCAGAATGAAAAGTAACAAGAACACACACGCACGAACGACCATAGCAGATTCCAAAAGGGGTATATAATTCTCGTTAGACATCAACACACAAATGACAACAACAACAACACCAAGACAACCAACAACAACAACAACAACAACAAGCGAACAAACACGAAAATCAACAAAAAAATAAAGTTCTTTATATACAACCGACGAATAATATGCTACGTAACATTGTTTTCACATTAATAAAGCTACATAGCATTACCAGAACTAAAGAATATACAGGTCAGAAATAATGTTCCACAAACACAACTTATGCCTGAATAAACTCTAAACATTAACAAAGTTCCATACTTAACAACACTAAGTAGTTAGTACGCGTACAAAACGTAAACCTGTAACTTCACACTTTCTTCAAAACATTCTCTAACATATCATTGGTAATTTTTAGCATTAACACTATTGTATGATTCATGACGCATTTCGATAATCATTTCGGATAAACATAACACAAAAAATGATAGTTCTTTATATTACTAACGCTGCGAATATAGGGCTAACATTACAAATGTTATTGTCACATAATAAACCTAAACATAGCATCATATGAACTAAGAAATATGTACAAGAATATCGACAAACCTAACAAAATCTATACGCCTAACAAACAAGCTAACATTAACAACAGTTCCACACTTAACACCAGTAAAGTAACGAACATCGCATACAAAACGTAACCTATTCATAACTTTTATAATAAGTTCTTCTATATACTGACCCCGACCATGATATATGCTTACGGTCAACAAAGTTTTGAGGCATCAATAAAGGCTACAAGTGAGTCACAACCTGAACTATGAATATAATGTATGCAAATGCAAACCTAGGCATATCCTAGCGCATGAATAATGCAGCTAACATCCTGAGAAAATTCCGCTCTTACCAAAGGTAAGTAGCTAACCAGATCATACAAATACACGTTGTTCCCTCTTTCCGCCGCATATCAAGCAACAGGAAAGACGTTATCATCTAACAAATACCTTAAAGTTACCATGTGTCTATCAAAGTATACGGCATCTCTTGTGAACTAATAGCAATTGACACTAATCATCCATCAAAAGGATGTCACTCCACTCGAATATATAAACATATGTCATTTTGAACTATGAATAAACGTAGACATTGGCAAAATTCTTGGAAAGGCAAAAACCCTTAACATTACTCACTCGTTCACTGGCTACTCCACATTCTTAACCAGGCCCCGCGTTCTAACACACTCATCGTCAGTTAACGACAGTAATTCGTTTACAAACTCATCATTTCTTCATTTCTTCTAGTAAGATCAGTGGTTAATATATTTGTTTTCACAGAGACTAGGGCGGCATAGTAATACTGCTTAACATAACGTACCTAGACCTTAGCGAATAAACAGGCTTTCTAATAGCCAAGAGTTAGATGTCTAAAGCAGGGTACACTACCGGGCCGTCCCTAGAGAAAACCCAATGGGAATGCGCACATCGAAAGGGTGTGAATCTGAGAGAGGGGTTCACCACCGACGGGGATCAAGTGGGCATTACTCCTCCGAAGGAGGGGTAGTGGCCACTTGTAGGGAACTTGAGAAAAATTTCATTTATTTGCAGTTTCATATGATTGATACACTGGCATCCATACCAGAGTCGATGTGATAGGTTGTAAAGCAACTGTAAGCACACTATGGGAGATCACCGTACCAGAGAGATGCATGAAGATCCCCCGATCTCGGGGTACGCGGATTCTGAAGGGGGTGTAATTTGCGAGTAAAGGGCTCAGCCTCTTTGGGGACTGTGCACTTATGATAACCGAATATATCTATACGAGAATATATAGGACCCCTTTTTGAACTGCTAGGTTCGTTCGTGCGTTGGTGTTCTTATTTACTTTCTTCTGAAATTGTTTGAAAGAGAAGCTCATTTACCTATAAGGGTTTGTTTTACGCTGTACGCAATTTCGTCAGTAGGCCTTTTTTTTCAGTTGTAAACTGGTACGGATGACATCTATCTCCTCCCATCTCTACACCGTTTGTTTGATTATCATCATGAGACCTTTGCGTTATTCTTTCCCAATGATGATGGTCATTTATATTTAATATTCGAACCGAAATGGCTGTCCCGTTTACGTTGCTTGTATCTTCTGTCAAGGGTTTAAATAAAGACCTTTATATTTACCCCAAAAATAAATTTATCAAGAGTTATCGATATCGCTCGCTGCATGGATAGAGGATAAGTGGTTTGTTATCCAGAAAGATGCAACGTTTAGTGAAATATATAACTCGGAGGAAGGACAACGATAAAGTGGTTTCTACGTAGAATAGAAGCGATATGGTGTCTCGTCGTGTGACATATTAAAACGCCTTGATGTACGCCACTACTGGGAAACCCACACGAGGTGTGTGTGACCTATCCATATCGCGACTGTATAGGCTTTTACAGTTCGACACCTGAAAATATTACATGCGTTGGTTAAAGATTAAAAAACAATTAACATCGCATCTATATAACGATGTTTTGACATACTTTGAAGACATAATACATAATAGCCACATGGTTGTATCTATGATATTTTATACAATCGAACACTGGGTCTCCCGTATAAGCAGTATACAGGAATGCTTTAATAACTGTCAGCTTGGATGAGATTACTTCTCTCTTGTATGAGAGAATGAGTCCTGCTGAATCAATAAATATGCCGAGAAACATGATCTCAATTTTCCCAACTTTTATAACTTACATCCTTTTGCTGCGTTTTGACTCCCCCCCACATACCCCTAGATATGTACTCAAATTTGATATGATAGATAGTTAGGTTAAAATTAATACAAACATATTAAAATAAACCTTACAGATAATGTGAAAATTGGAGGTAGTATGCTAATTATATAAAATTTTCAATGAAAATTGGTAGTATGGTTAAAAAGTGAAACAACATGTTTCACTTCCTGCAGTATGTTTCGTTTTATTGGATCTTTTTACTGCTGATAAGTATGGGACTTGTTTTGTATATAATGTTTTGTTTAGTCTTGCTTAAGATGTGTCAGGTCATTGTCGTAATATGCTATATTTTCTTGTTCTGAATCATGTTACGAGGATGGGTTATCTTAATTTGAAAGACTTGTTACGACGATTTACATTGTCTTTCGTTTCTGTATGATAATAACGCAATAGTTTTATGGTAAATTGTTTTGCTAAAATGTTAAGGGTGTCATTGCTGGGATTAACATCTGTAATGGTTAGAGACATGGCACTTGACCAAGGTGTTGAATAATTTTACGTATTTTTGGCTCTTATGTATTTTTAACTAAGAGCCTGGTAGTTAATAATGGAAATCAGTTCCAGACGTTGAACTGTTTATGTCCTGTTTTAAGATGTGTTAGGTTTGTCGTGGGGGGTTATATTCATAGTTCAGATATGATGCTAGTAAGGCCTTTTAATTAATGTATGTTTTATCAGTGTCAAGGGTAAGGTTAGACGTTAATGATGATAGAGATATGGCTTTGAAAACGTTAAGAATTAAGGTTT
>JABUQX010081756.1:0-17133 GCA_015478945.1 Trachelipus rathkii
ACACACACACACACACACACACACACACACACAATTATACACACAATAATAGAAATAATAATAATAATAATAATAATAATAATAATAATAATACACACACACACACAATAATAATAATAATAATAATAATAATAATAATATTAATAATAAATAATAATAATAATAATAATAATATATAGAAGAGTCATGTTCTATCCTTTTCAGATAAGGATTGGCTCTGGATTTGGCAATAATAGGAAGCATTTTGGTGTTAACAGAAAGAAGGAAATCAGCAAGTTAGAGAAGAGTTCTATTTCCCCTTATATAAAATTTTCCCATAAATAATAAATTTTAATTATCTATAATCTCCTTTAAATTCAATGCAAATATACAATTAATTTTTTATAGTAAATTTAAACTAAAACTTCTTTGAATTTCCCCTTCTCTAATTTTTTTCTTCATTAATTATTATTCATGCATATTTTCTGTTATGGCGCAGTCGACAGGATTGTCCTTTCACGCCAAGTAATTGCTGAGTTCCTTTTGTCTGGTATATGGTCTTAGAAAAATATATAGGGCCTATTAAAACTGTATTAAAACTGTAAACATTGGTATTAATAATAAATAAATTAGGGTCTGTAAAAACATAAAAGCCTGTATAGAAAATATAGGCACAAAAATATACTGTATACTGTGTATTTATTAATAAATAAATTTGAGTTGAAGCAACATAGGCCTATCGAGACTGACAATATATTATTAAAAAAAAATAAATAAAAAAATAAATAAATAAATAAATAAATAAATAAATAAATAAAAAAATAATAAAAAAAATATATACTACAGTATATATATGTAGTATATTTATTAAAAAATATTTGGGTTGAAGCCACATAGGCCTATCGAGACTGACAATATACCGTACTATAAAAAAAATATTATTTTTAATATTAAGAGTATAAAAATAAAGATAGGTTAATATGGATGTAGTAGACCCAAATGTAGAATTAAAAATAATTGAAGAAATAGTTGGTGATGGGACAACCCCAACCTCATTATTTCAACAAGTTTTGACTCTCATTAAAAGACGAGGAACCAAGAGGTCCATTATTACTAAATTAGTTAATAAAATCCTAGCTAGTATAACTTTATATACACATGACGAAATAAAGGGTCTCATAGATAGATTAAAAACAAACCTAGATGAAATTTCAGAGTTGGACAATAAAATAATAAATGTTTACGCTGACTGTGAAGAATTTACATTTGAAAGCGCAGAAAAAATTTGTGAAAAAAATGAGTACTATGCCTTTGGCATCTCATCTTTAATAAGTGAACTAGAAAATAAAATAAGCCCTATGCAGAATATTTCTTCTCATAATAATCATATTGAAACTGGTTTCTCTGGTTTAAAAAGACCCGAACTCCAGCTCCCTGAATTTGATGGAAAGCCTGAAGATTTTGATAGATTTTTAAAAATTTTTGAAGAAATAATGGAAAGAGAAAAATATAATAAATTTGCTAGGCATTCATGCTTAATGAAGCTCCTTAAAGGTCCAGCAAAAATTTTAATACAAATATTTATTATTTATTCATATATTTATTTATTTATTTCTTTAAGCAATAATACCTTGCAACAATTTTCAGTCATAGAAAAAATCATAAAATTAAAATTAACTAATGATTTTTACACCTGGATCAGTGAGGCTAAATTAATAGAAAGCCAAATAGATAGCTTAAAAATAACTAGTAAGGTGATTTGTCAATACTTTTTGTGGAATAGTTTGCCAGAACAATATCAAACCCAATATATAAACATTACAAATAATACTTATCCAAATTTAGATGAAATTTTAAATAATGCATTTGAAGTTCATAATAGAATAGGCAAGAGTGGGTTAGTAAATACAAAAACAAATGCAAATACATACATTACTAAAACAACATCACAAGTTGAGAAAAAAACAGTAGCTTTAGCTACTAATATTGATGGGAATCAAAAACAAAAAGCAAATACTGAAACAACAAAAAGGGTGGGTTGTTCCATTTGTCAAACATTGCAATCATCAGATTGTATGGACCATAAATTGTATTGCTGCCCAACTTTCAAAACACCTAAATCCAAATTACAAAAAATTAAAGAACTAGGAGGTTGTATTAAATGTGGGTACTTGAATCATAAAATTGAAAACTGTAGGTTTAAATTTAATGCTAAATGTAGAAATTGTAATTCATGGCACTCCGCATTTTTATGTATTAAAAAACAAAGTGGACCTAATACAAGATATATATGTAAAAGTATATAATAGTTTATGCACAAGCAGAAACATCAACCAATGTTGTTGAACTAAATGTTACACCTGTAGATAACCCATCTTCAGAACAAGTAGCAAATTGTTTATTATTAAGTTCCTTAAATGTAACAAGTAGTCAAAATATAACACTTCCTACTTTCACCACAACTTGTATAAATAAAAGCAATAACAACCAAGACTTGCGGGTTTTATATGATTCTGGGTCTGAAATAAATTTTATATCACAAACAGTAGCACAAAAAATTAAATATAAAGTTGTACAGTCTGAAATAATGCTTAATGTAAAAGGTTTCAATGAAAACAAATATTATCAGACTTCTATTATAGAAATTGATGTAAAAATAAATAATAAAATAAAGAGTATTGTAGCAGCTGTTGTCCCTGCAATACAAACCAGAGTGAATATACCTTCCCCTCAAATTGCAAAGGCATTTGAGGAACATAAAATAACTTTAGCTGATAAGCACCTAAGAAATAAAAATAATAGGGAAATCCATATACCATTAGGTGTGAATGGAGCCCACATATTACCAATAAATGCATGTTCATTTGGGTTAACAAACAACAGTTCACTGTTATATTACACTTCTTTAGGAATCTTATTAGCTGGGGACTTAAATAAATTAATAAAAAATTTGCCATATTTAAATTATGTAAAGAAATTTACCGAGCAGGCTGATTTGCTCGCAAAAAATGTCAAAATAGAAAATAAGATGGAATGACTAGAAATGGATTACTTTATCTCATCTCTAGCTCAAAATAATAATACTAGCATAGAATTGGATGATGATCTAGTAAATAAAAATTTAAAAGATTTATTAAATTATGATAATTTTGAATGTCCTAAAAAATTCTCAGAGCTAAACATAGAACTTATAAAACACTTGATTACAAATACACTTGTAGATATGGATACAGGTCGATTGATTATGCCTTGTTTATGGAATAATAAATTAATAAAGTTTTGCCAAATAATTTTTATTTGGCTAATTCTGTATTGAAATCAATACTTAAAAAAATATAAAAAAGAGCCTCTAAAATTAGAAGCGTACAATAATGTCATAATTGACCAACTTAACCAAGGTATCATTCAACCTGTTGAAATAAATACAGTAAAAATAATAACAAAGTTTCATTTTTAGCTCATAATGCAGTATTTAGAGATCACGTAGAAACGACAAAATGCAGAATTGTATATTTGTCGAACCTATGCGATAAAACCCAAACAACTAATTTATCACATAATAATGTTAGCTTGCCAGGACCTAATTTAAATAATAGATTGAATATTGCATTAACACTACTAGGTTTAATAAGTATCTTCTGGTATTTGACTTGGAGAGGGCTTTTCACCAGATTAAATTGCCTTGGGAGGATACAGAAAATTCCATTTTTTGTGTTCAAAAAAAATATAAAAATGTGGGATTTTAGTGTCGTTTTTATAAATTAATGCGACTTCCGTTTGGTATTAGATGTAGCCCTTCCATTCTCATGGTAGCACTTTATATAATATTAATATTGCATGTTCATATATGTGATGAGTTTGAGTATGAACTTAGGAAGATTTTGTATAACTTGTCTTATATGGATAACTTAGGTTATTCTTCATCTTCTGAAAGTGAAATTATTCTTGCTTATCATAGGTCTCATGTAATATTTAACAATTATGGGTTCAACTTGCAACAATTTCATAGTAATTCACCAGAGTTTAAAAAAATAAATTATAGTGAGTTAGACAATAACAGTAATGTAGATGAGCTTATAAATAATTCCGTTAAGCTATTGGGAATGATGTGGGATACTCATAATGATACCTTATATAATAAAAATAATGAAATGGATCCCAAAGCAAACACTTTGAGACCTATTTTATCTACTATAAATGGTCTATTTGACCCACTAAATATTGGGCTTCCTGGAAAGAATAGAGCTAAATTATTTTTACATAAACTACAAAATAACAAAGATATAATATGGGACACAAAACAAAATAGTGTATTTTACTTAAATTAATCACATCAATAATGATGTTCAAAATCTCAGAGGAAAGGTTATAGCCAGAACTAAAAAGATTTATTGGGGATTATGCTTCTTCATATAATATTATAGCATTTACTAATGCTAGTAAACACATTTATGGTAGTGTCTTATATTTACAAAATACAGATAGTAGTGAGCTGCATTTTTTGTGTTCAAAAATTAATTAATTTCAAATAAAAATACTAACAGATCTATTCCAGTTCTAGAGCTATTTGCTGTAAAATTTGGAGTTCAGTGTCTAATAGAAATGCTTGACAATTTAACTAATACCTTCACACCTTTAAAAATAAATAAATTATATTTATATACTGATTCAATGGTAACATTGAATTGGATTATAAATAAAATTGAAAAAATTAAAAACAGAAAATTGAAAGAAAAGGACCATTATAAATAATCAGCTGAATTTTATTGAAACTGCATGTGAAACACCCGATAACTTTTCATCATTGTGAAGGATCTCAGAATCCTAGTGATTACGTTACTCGATGTGTTTCATACAAGGTTTTGTTAAAAAAATTCAACCTATTTAAATCGGGACCTATATTAAACAACAATAATGAAAAGGTTAAAAGTCACTGTTCCAAATCCCTTATATAATAATAATAATACAGATTTTTTAATATTTATAATATTCAAACTTTTCTTTGAAATTTTTATTTAAATTAGATAGTTTTCTCTCTTTTAGAATAAACTATTTAAGGTTTCACACTATGTAAGAAAAATTTATTCATAATTTAAAGCTTAAAGTACATGAGAAACCCCCACTCTGTTTTCCAATTGTGACCTAAATGCAATATGTTCATATGAAGAAAAAGCTGTAATGTCATTTTTAGGCAATATCAACAAGATTTCAGAAACATATTAATATTTAAACCCAAAAAATAATAAAGAAACAAATTTGGTCACACAACTTAATCTTTTTCTTGATAAAAACAATATAATTAGAGTAAAGAGTAAATTTGCAAACTTAAATGCTGGATTTTAATAAAAATCCAACATTGTTGCATAAAAATCTTCAATTTTTGAACTATAATAATTAAATAATACATAAAAATGAAACATGCATGTGTATATAAACTTAGCGCTGTAATAAGAAAGGAGTTTTATTTATTCCAACAGCATATTCAGTAGTTAAGAAAAAAATATAAAAAAAAACTGCATAAAAGTAAATTAATGTATGGCAGAACCATAAAAATTAATCAAACCATTATAAAGATTATAGAATAAATCCATCTCCTCAAATTCCATTTAGAGAAATATTTATTGACCATATTGGACCTTTTAATATAAAAATAAATAATGTAGCAGAGAAGATTTACATATTAATTATAACTTGCACATACACTTGAGCTGTAAACCTTGTTATATGTAAAAATGTAGATAACAAATGCTTTATTTCTGCTTTTCAATTTCATGTGTTTGACTTTGGATTTCCACAACTTATAGTAAGTGATCAGGGAAGTAGTATAATAAGCTCAATGCAAATTATTAAAACTTTGTTGATGATGAAGATGTAAAAATATTTAATCCTCCATAATATAAAGTGATTTTAGAAGCTTTCAACATACCTAAAGCTAGTTTTCTTTGGGAGAATAGCTTTAACTTAGGCCAAACAGGTTAAAAATATTATCTATAGTGCTATAGGAAAAAATATATTAGAATTTGATGAGTTTTCTTTATTAGTTTGGGAAACAAATATGCTTATAAATAAAATGCCAGTAGCATTTAAATCAATATTAAGAAACCCTGGGGTGGATCCAAATATCCCATTTGCAATAACACCGGATATATTGCTGAAAGGATACGAGGTTCCAGCTATGGTTGTTTCTTCTCATTTATATCATGATGGTGTAGATCATTCAGATGATCCTGATTGGTCTATATGTGAACCTGATCAGGATCAGTTATATTTGACTTTTCAAAAATACAGAAAAGTGAAATCTAATTTGAATGATTTGTACTATGATGAATTCTTAGCAAACTTACAATATCTTGCCACTAATCAGCAAGATAAATATAAAAAAAACCACACACTTCACTGGGAGTTGGAGATGTTGTAGCCATTAAAGAAAAATTTTGTAAACCATACTTTTACAGTATGGGAACAGTACAAGATATTGAAAATAATGATTTAGGTGAAACTGTTTCTGTAAAAATTAAAAAACCTAACCAAGAAATAAATTATAACCCGACACATATCGGATATTATATTATTAATAAAAAAAATATACCAAATTTCATGAAAATCTGCCAGAAACAGTTTCCACCACTAACAATGATAAGAACAGTAATGCTGACAGTAAGATAAAAAGGAAAGCTGCAGTTCAATGTAGAGAGCTACATAAAAAGCTCATAGACCAAGGGCAACTTTAATATCTCCAACTATATAATAGTCAAATGAATATCTGTGTCCTTGTTTAACAGGGACATGATATAAATTTGAATAAAAACAATGTAAAATAAATTTGGTTTCCAAATTTAGTTTACATATTCATCAAAATTAAATTCTTAATAGAATTTAATTTTGGTCCCCTCTCAGTGTTAAAAATATATATTATATAATGTATGATATACCTTATATAATATATATGTTTATTTTATATATTTATATATTTTTTATTGTTTATTTTTGTTTTATTATTTTTATTATTATGGCCACTGGAAGTTGAAGATTTTGAAATAATGACCTTTTCTTAATACAAAAAAAAACTAATATAGATGAAATTTATTTATTTATTCAATTTGATATAAAATAACATTAATAATAATAATAAAAAAATAAATATAATAAAAAATTTAAGTGAACGACTCAAAAAATTTATTGCTTTTTGAGATACAAAGAAATATCAATTTTGGCCTAGGACCTACTACTCCATGCAGTGAAGAAGGCCAAGTAGATTCATATAAGAAGGCCAGCTTAGAAGAGGGCCTTATTTTTTTTTTGTTTGCTTTTATGTACTGGACAGAAGATACAATTCAGTTTCCTACTTGGAAACCTCCAACAAAGGGGAGAAAATTAATCACAATTGGGTTTTAATTGCTGTTTAAGCCAAATTTGGTCTCCCTTCATTTGTATAATGAATTAGAGGGTGAAAGGGGATCTAACTATTTTAAATTTAACCAATTTGCTTTAAGTTACTACAGATTGAATAAATGAATGGATTTGAATTTCATATTTTTTGAATAATAATAATAATAATAATAATAATAATAATAATAATAATAATAATAATAATAATAATAATAATAATAATAATAATAATAATAATAATAATACACACAGACAGACAGACCTTCGGTCTGTCTGTCTACCAGACGGTCGATCTTGCCCATAGGCCTAACACACACAATAATAATAATAATAATAATAATAGAAATAATAATAATAATACACACACACACACACACACACACAAATAATAATAATAATAATAATAATAATAATAATAATAATAATAATAATAATAATAATAATAATAATAATAATAATAATAATAATAATATAAAGAGCCTATAAAATCCTATCCTTTCAGATAAGGATTGGCTCTGGATTTAAGAACATAGGAAGCATTTTGGTGTTAACAGAAAGAAGGAAATCAGCAAGTTAGAGAAGAGTTCTATTCCCCTTATATAAAATTTTCCCATAAATAATAAATTTTAATTATCTATAATCTCCTTTAAATTCAATGTAAATATACAATTAATTTTTTATAGTAAATTTAAACTAAAACTTCTTTGAATTTCCCCTTCTCTAATTTTTTTCTTCATTAATTATTTATTATTCATGCATATTTTCTGTTACAGCTCTCAAAAACATTATTCAACCAATAATAGACGCCTTAAACGCCTTAAATCTAGAGTTTTTTATTATTTTATGAAATTGTTGTCCAGAAACAATCTAATACACAAAAAAAAATCAAGCATCCCTATTATCTTAAAAAAATGATTATCAAACTTCCTATCAGGAATAACAGCTCAAATACAGATCAATAACAGGAAACCATGCACAGAAAACATTAAAAACGATGTACCCTAAGGAGCAATACTATTCCTTACACTTTTCAACTCATTCACTGCGGATATTCCACAAACACAAACATAACAGTTTACGCCGATGACATCACCATAGCTACCACACACCGGAATCTAAACACAACAATCATTCTAACCTAACAATACATCAACCAAATTCAAACTTTGCTAACGGACAATAGAATATCTGCTTCACCAAACAAGTTTTCTATCATACTAATCACAACCGATCGCCAACTCGGAACTACCAATCCCTAAATCTTCATAAATAACATCGCTATCCCATTAAACTAAACTCCCAGAATATTAGAAGTAACACTGGGCAAACACTTAACTTTCAGAAAACCAATGGAAAATATTACAACATCAGCAAACAGGAATCCAAACATTCTAAGAACCATAGCAGGCACTGACATCAAAAATAACAAGCAGATATCCATCAACATCTACAAACAATTCATCCGGTCATCACTGGACCACAGCAGTATGGCATTCACTATTAACCAAGGGATACATGAGAAAACTCAAAACCACACATAACAAGGCACTCTGAATTATACGGGATGAACACTTACAAGGCCTCAACAACACTTACCCGACGAAACAAAGATACTATCTATAGACAAACACTTAGAAATACTAAGCACCCAATTTTAGGCTAAAACACAGACACAACACTCCCCTGTCACACTGCCATTGCACTCTCTAACCCCACTCACCACAGACTAAAACAACCTCCATCTACCCCAGCCTTATTATGCAAACAAATCTTAAGTAGCATTCAACCACCAAAAAACAACACCTCATACACCAAACAAATACTCAATCACCTAGCAGAACAACATTTGAGAAATTGACAATCAAACAATATACTTAATAATCATCCACCAGAAATAGCACCCGAATTTAGCCAAAGTAGGATGCGGTCACCACCCAAACTTACAATACTTCAAAAATAGATTCAATATTAACCAAACTACCTCAAATATCTGTATGAAATGTATCCAGACCTCGGAAACTGTGTCTCATTTTCTCCTAAATGTGTGTCTAACATTCATATACGAGACAGACTGGGAAATCAAGATTTTAAAATAGAGCAACTTTTGGAGGAGACAGAGTCAGCGGCAGGCTGGGATAGCATTGTGAAGTTGTGGCGCTCTGATGAGGATGGTCGGGGGCGAGAGTGATAGGTGATACATTTTAATATATATAGGGTAATAATGATAAGTATGGTTATGTGTATATATATATATATATTATATTATATATATATTAGTAATATATTATATATAATAATATTATATTTAATAATATTCAGGATATATATATAGGATATATAGTATTATTATATAAATAGATATATATACGTACTATATAAATATAATTTAATATTAGAATATAATATATATATATATAAATATTATATATTATATATATATATATTTTATATATATATATTCATATATATATATATGATAATATATATATATAATATATATATAATATATAGATTATATATAGGATGTTCAGGGGGCGAGAAGGTAGTATATTGATTATATGTGTATATATTCTAAGTAAGTTATATATATATATATAATGATATGTATATATTATAGTATATATAGTATATAATATAATTAATACTCATTCGCTTATTTGAATGATGGTCAAGGGGGCGAGAAGTAAAGGTATATATATATATATATATATATTATATTATATATATACTATATATACTATTAATAATCATATATTATATATATTATATATATATATATATATTTATATTAATAATATAATGTACTAATATTTCAATAGTTCATAAAGACCTTCAAATTCAATAAGAATTTTATGAAGTCAAAAAGTGTTGTCTTTAGAGTTGTGAAACTTTTTAACTCAATTAAAAGGGAAAAATTTACTCCAATTTGGATGACCGATTGACTGCAAAATTTAATAGTGTATTAAGAGGAAAAAGTTTTTTTTCAGGTGATAAATTTTAATATCTTATGGTTACAAAGTGTTACTGATATTCAATTGTAAGATTAGAATCGTTCATCCCACAAAGTTAAGTCATACTCATGTCATCCAACGTACAACGCATAACAATAACATAAGAACAGACACCACGAGCACATGCAAGAAGTACCTTAGTTTGGTAAAAAGTTTGAGGAGGTCAAAGAGGAGCAAATATTGATAAGAAATTAATTCTTTTTCGCAATATTTCTATTTTCTGAAGTTCAGTATACTTATTTGGTGATTATTTTAAGGGACCTTTTTCTCCTACGTCTTTGATAAATTATACAACTGTTAACGAAGGTGATTTTTGCCCTAAGTTGTTTCGGCCATTTGTAATTAATAACTCTCTTTTTATCTATCCGTGAATCGTATGATAATACTATTCGCTATTAACTATTGGGATTAATCTTTATTAGGGAATATAAATATTTTCTGTTAGGCATCATTAATTAGTTCCTGGGTTACGGGGCATTTAAATTGTGTAGCTGCTATGTGCTCATAAAGTTTCGCTTTTACGGTATCACAAATTCTCGGTCTCTTTCGGCATCATAATTTTCAGTAACAGACGGGTATATGAAAAGTTATGTCACTGTTAACATAAATATAAATTATTGTACCGTAACTTTCCTGCAAGTAATTAAGAATATCTCTCTTGCGTATCATAAATTGATTGTTTACCTACACGGGGATCTTAACTTTAGAGGATAAAATTATTTAGTTTAAGGGCTTTTTACTATATCTACTACTTGACTATCTATGAATACTAATACTACTGACTAGTATGACTTACTACTGATACTACTACCTATCTGACTATTGTACTACTACTACTACTACTATATACTACTACTACTAATGAATAATATAATCATAGACCATACTAGTATTACTAACTACTGACTGACTACTTACTACTACTTATGACCTACTATAATAATAAATATATAATAAATAATAATAATAATAATAATATAATATAATAATAATATAATAATAATAATAATTCATAAATAAGTAATATAATATAATAACTTAAAACTCTATATAATGTTTTATTTAACCTAAAAAGTTTACCATCATTAAATTCTATCCGCTGAATCTCCCTTCGCTAAAGGAGTTTTTCTTATTATTGTTTTTGAATGAAAATAAATAACTTTATGTTATTATTTATTTTGATATTATTATTATTTTATCTATTATTATTATTATTATTATTTTAATTATTATTTATTATTATTAATTATTGATTATTTGATTATTATTCTATTTATTCTTATTATATTTTTATTATTTTAGTTCTCTTCTATTGAGCCCGAGTTGCTTCTCCATTTTCAGGATAATTTTCAATTATTAATAAACATATATAATTAACTAATAAAATAAAAATAAACAAAGTATAATTTTAAAAGTTAACAAAAGCTTTGCCTTTTTGTTTTTCTGTTTAAAATATTAGACATTTCATTATATAGTATATTTATCACTTGTATGTGTTTGCTAAAGAGCAATAATTCTCCGAGGCGTAATAAATAGTAAATCAATTATTATGTGATGGAAAAAAGCTTTCTTTAGGTTGTTATCTGGGAATGTTTTGTGGGTGTTTTTTTTTAAGATGTGGTAATTTTCTGACTATACTTATGTTGCGGCATTCTCATGTTGAGAGAATTCGTTGTGTATGAGCGTATAAGAGGCGTTTTGTCACTTTCCAGAACTTTACATGAGTAACACACTTTACTATTCTCAGTCATCGAACGCTTCACAGAGTAGAGAAAGAAGGCGAGCTTGTTATGAAATAGCTTGATATTAAATAGGACGTTAATATACAGCTTCTTCCTCTTTTGTCTAATAAAATGCTCTTGTTAATTAATAATTATTTTAATGTTTCTTTTCTATTATTTTTCTGACTAATATTGTTAGTTTATTAATATACTATGAGCTTGTAGTTTTTCTTAGTATTGATTAATATTCTTTAATAAATTATTGTAAAGTATTTTTTATCGTTTGCTAAATATACTGGGGAAATTTAGTTAATGATATATAATATTATAATATATATATATATATAAATTATATATATATATATATAATATATATAATATATATATATATATATATACTATTATCATACATATATATATATATATATTATAATATATATATTATAGCTATTATAATATATTATATATATTATATATATAATAATATATATATACTATATATATACGATATATAGTATATATACTATATTAATATACTATATTATAATTTATATATATATTATATTATATATTATATATACTATATATAAATCATATGACTATATATACTTATTATAATAATATAGTATATTTATAATATATATTATTCGTTATATATGATTATATATATAATATATATTTATTTAATATATATATTATTATATTTTTCATATTATATATAATAATATATATATATATATTATATTATATATATTATATTTACCTATATCTAATATATTATATATATATAATATATATAATATATATATATAATACTATATATAAATGATATATAATATATATATATTTTATAATATATATATATAAATATATAGTATATTATATATATATTAATATAATATATATATATATAATATAAATATATATATATATATATATATATATATATATTATATATTGTGTGTTGTGTGTGTGTGTGTGTCTGTTGGTGTTTTTTTTTTTTAATATTAAAACAAAATTATATCAAACAACTTTATTAATTTATAAAACTGTTATCTTTATTTACAGAAAATTGTTCACGTGCTGTTCGTCGGCATTACGCGGGACTCTTCAGGTGAGTTTTAGGATTAAAGAAGTTTCTGAGTAGATTGGAAAGGAACTTGGAGCTGTTACTTCAAATTCCCCGTTGTTGTCTTGGGGGTAGGGGAGTGTTACTGGGTGATCTTTTAGGGATATTTGGCATCTGTCTCGACTAAATTTTTCCATAGGTCTTATTTAATTTTCAGTTTTATTTTATTGGTATATTAATAAATTTTATGATATAGGATTTATAGAATTTTCTCTTGCTGCTATCTGATACATACATGATGGACTGCATAATTGTCCTATATTTTATTTTTGATTGAAATCTCTTCTATGGGCTATGTCCAGTGTACGAAGTTTGGTTTTGCGTGTGTAGATCATGTATATGTAGGTGTTTTCTTGGGTTATTATGTATGGTTTCTCCAATATAAATTTTTGGGCAGTTATGACACGAACTTCTTAAACACCAATTATGTATTGATGGTTCTAAACAAACGGTAGGCACTTATCAAATGGTAATGTGTTTTATATGGGGCAGTGAATGATGATTTTTGGATTATTTCTTTAAAGTTTATCCGTGAGTAGGGTAGGGAACAGGTAGGTAAGTGATGTTGTCTTGGACTCTAAGATTGCGTTTTGTAATTTTTCTTTTGCTTTATTAGGTAGGGCCTTTAAATAATGTGATTCGTTAATGTACTTTTGGAAAGTTGTAATAAGGAAATTGTTAATTCCTTTTGCAAGTTGAGGGGAAGAATTCGGAGTGCTCTGGGAAAGGGATGAGAGAGTTCTCTTTTATTGCACTGATCATAATTGAAACGAATACCGATTGGATTTAGTTGTTTTGGGATAATTGGTTTTCCTAATGTTTGAAACTTAAAGAGATGGGGGTGATCTAGTCTATTAATGTATCTAGGAAGGGAAGAGATTGCCTTTCTGGTATTCTAATTGTAAACTGTAAATTGTATATTGAAAGAATTGATGACGTGAGTGTTTGTGGATTGATGTGATTGAGGCCAACTGCACAAAACACATCGTCAACATATCTAATCCAAGTGAGTAGATTTTCGAACGAGGATGGGGGAAAGAAGTGGTATTTCTCACTCCATAAAGCAAATCTAATGTGAGGGGAAGGGAGGCGAGCCCCATACTTATAGAGCCATGTTTTTTGGTTTATACATATTTCGTGTTTTAGTGGAAGAAATTGTGTTCTAAAGTGAGATTAACGAGTTTTTTTTAATAGATCGAAAGAATATGTGAGGGTTTAGTGTTATTGTAGTAATATTGTGTTCCCAGTAAAAGATAAGACAGGCACAGACGTGAAAAGAGACATCGCATAGAAACTTATAAATTGAAATATTATTTTGGAAATAAAATCGGTAGTGTTGGGATTGATTGTGAGAGTTGAGGATTTACTAAGTTAGACGGTGTTGATCGAGTTGTTCGGTATATCAATATTTGAGAGTTTGCTAAGTGATATAGTTTGTATTTGTATTATTGGTACAGGGGATAGTTGTTTATGTGTTTTGCGGTTCGTAAAATTGTGACAGTTGAGCATGTATGCTTTTCATGGAATTGTTATATATGAGGGTGTCTTGCAAATGTGTTTGAGAGAGCCATTAAAATCATTTTGGTGAGTTTTAAGAGGTGATTTTTTTAAAGGGTCGATATGATATTGCAGATCTGCTAATTATATTATTTCATTTGTTAATTTATAAGGGTTTCCTGTGTAGATGTTTAAATTAAATTAAATTTAGAATAATTTATTAAACTTAACAGATTTTACTCTATGTGATTTTAATTTTACCCTTAGTTTTTTAACTTATTAATATGCAGAGGAAATTTGTCACTTCAAATGCACTTGAATATATAATAAGTATATATATATATATGTTTTATAGAGTATGTATATATATATATATATATATTATATATATTATATATAATATAATATATATATATATATTATATATATATATATATATAAGATTGCTTTTTAAAGTAAAATTATTGGCATCAAATTGAAAGTAAGTCTATCATTTGTAATTTTTCTTTTTTATTATTATTCCAAATGCTAATTATAATTGTTTTTAGCCTCACATTTTATTAATTTTGGTTTTACCAAAAAGAAAATTGTTCTACTTTTGTACTTTTTATTGGGAAAAAAAAATTAAAAAATAATTTTATATAAAAAAAAAAACAACAAATTTGCCCTTTGGTGGTCATAGAATGTTATTAAATGCTATTAAGGGGAGAGAGAGGTGATACTAGGAACAGTAATAGCAATTTGTGGAAATTGCACAATCAAATATCTAAGATGCTTATTATTATTATTATTATTATTATTATTATTATTATTATTATTATTATTATTATTATTATTATTATTGTTATTATTATTATTATTATTATTATTATTATATTATTTATCTTGTTATATGATTATTATTGATTATTTTATTATTATAATTATTATTATTTTATTATTTATTATTTATTATTATTATTATTATTATATTATTATTATGCTGCCTTTAGTAGTGAAGTCTACAGCCAAAGTTCACATTAATTCATTAGAATTGGAAAATGAATTTTATTTTGAAAATCAAATGGAATCAAAGGCCGAGATGCCTTTGTGCAACGCTCTTGAAGATGACCAAGTCATATAAACTGTGAGAATAAAAGTAGGAAATATGGAAGAAACATTGCTTAAAAAGTATATGAAGGTTGATCATAGCGGTCAAATCTAAGGTTAGAGATCTGGGTAGAGAAGAGATTAGATTGATGTAGAAAGAAAAAGGGGGGGGGGAAAGGAAAAAGGAAAAGAAAAGGAAAAAAGATTTTAGAAACTATGAAGAAAAAAAATAGAAAATTAAAAGTTTAGGAGAAAGAATGAAAAGTTCTAAAAGTTATCTAAAGTTCCTAAGGAAGCAATTTTGATTGCCGCCAGAATATTTTAACCAGCTCGAAAGGTTTTCCAATAATTTTGGTTACAAAAATCTATTCCTAAACTTTTAAGACTACCCCTATTTTGTGAAGGTATTGGTTATTGGGGCGGTATAGGAGATGAAAGGGCTTCCATATTTTGGAAACTGGTTTGTAAAAGGGGCGCGAGGTTTTTTAGCAAGGAAGCCAAATTGTGCCGTAAAGAACTCAAAGATAAATTATATGGGGTGTATAGGATGACTGGAATAGGTCTCCATTTTTTTTAAAGACGTATGGATTGTAAAAACAAGGCGCTGTTTTTAAAAGGAAGCCAAATGTTAATATGCTAAAATATGCAAAACTCCAAAGGATTATATATAAGTATTATATAAGGTATTAATCTATTAATAATAGTATATATATAATTAGATATATAATATATATAATTATTATATATATATAATATTAAGTAATTAATTGTAATATTAACGTATAAATTGTACTATATATATATATTATATATTATAATAATATTATTATTCTATATATATATATAGTATATTATATTATATATAATTATATATATATTATATGATATTATATATATATTATATATTCTATCACTTAAAATTATTTTAAAATACTTTTTTCTATTTCTCCACTAGGGAGTTTTGATGTTGCCCGCATATATCATTTATAGTAAACTACTGATCTGAATTGACGATCTTTCTAGATCAAGATTTCAACCGGACAACGATTTTTGCATATAATAATTTTCAAAAATTCTTTATATTATTATATAATATATATATATTATATATATATTACTTATCTGATAATTATATATATTATATAACATATATATTACTATATATATATATATTATATATAATAATTATATATATATAGTATATATAATATCTATTATAATATATTAGGTATATATTATTTATATATATATTATATTATATTATATTATATATATATATTATAATTATATATTATATATATTTATTTATATATATTAA
>JABUQX010081757.1:0-15661 GCA_015478945.1 Trachelipus rathkii
AACTGCCCGATACGTAACTGCTCTCGACCTCTTCAAAGAACCTACTAATCACATCTCCTCGAACACAACAACCGCCCTGGTAAAACAACCAGACGTCATGCAAAACTAGGATAGTTACCTGCGTCCCTCACTACCCTTCTCTTGAATTGTAATAATAGAATCCTATTTCTTCCCAGAAGTATGCTTATGTTTCATACCCTCCTACTTTCTCTGAGTTTTAATTTTTGTATTCCTTTTTTTTATTTATTGTTTTTTAGTATTTACCGGAAAATTCCACTGAATTGTCTCTTCATTCCACGCCTCGTAACTGTGCGCTTGAACAACTCTCTGTTTTGCGCACTCCTTTTCCGGATGGTTCAGTCCGATCAATCCATATACCTTCAACTTCCCTGTTCCTTCCCGTTAATTCTTTCCAGTCCCTCCGCTGAACTCACACTCATTGATTCTGAACACCCCGTAACACCTGAACTAATACCGAAACCGAACCCTCTCCTCAACGTTATCTGGGCCCTTAACTCGCGCCTCAGCGACAACCAGAAGCCCAGTAATCCCTTAGCTCATTGCAACCTCTTCTATACTTCCCCCTACCATTTCCCTCACCGAACAACACTAAAACGTCCCCGCATCATTCAATCACCCGCGCAGTTGCATCACCTCTGTTATCTCTCGCTGCATCTGGTTCCCTAAGTCACTTTTCTGATCTCACTTGTATAATAGGCACACATACAAGGACTTCCCCGCTCCTCCTTCCGGCAACTCTCTGCCTCAGTCTCTGTCGCCTGCGGAGCCAACGACTCACACAACAATGAACCTACAAAGCAACACGCACAGAGCACAGAAGCTCCTAACAATCCACCTTACAACTCACTGCTCTCAATGCCCACTGTACCACAAATAACAAAACCCCAATAAAAACACGAGTCCCCATTCCCTGCACCAGAAACGAAACCCCTATTTCGCCTCCTCTGCACTCTCCTCAAATGAAGCCGCACAGAACCTATCTGGCCCATCAACGCCGCACTTCCACATGACCCGCCACATACCCACCGCACTCTCCGAGTACTAGCCCACAGCAATTACGTCTCGACAATCCACAATGATATCACCTTAATAAATATTTATACAAAACGCATAGATAATATATAATAATAATATATAGTGTTACTATTATAAATATATATATATTAGTATAATATATATACTAATGTATAAGTAATATATAATATAATATATATATAAACGTTTTACATATCACCCAGTAGAATAATAATATATAAGAAAAATAAAGTACTAATACAGCGAATGAGTTGTTCTTATGATGGAAGTTTAGTGCTAAAAAGACTGTGATGGTATCAGTTAAGGTATCAGCAGAAGATTTGTACACGGCAACCAGATAACGACTACTCTCAAAATTCCTGATCGACCGGGAGAGGGGATACCCACAATCTTATCACATAGTGTACTAATATATTATACTATTATTATATTCCCTATCTACTAATACTACTATACGTATATTATATAATAAGTATATATAATATATATATCCACACCCACATACATAATAAGTTATATATTTATAATAGGTATATATATATATATATATATTGATAATAGCACCATCGGAACCTATTATCGTATAGGCATATAATATATTAATACTTACCTATTACCTGGCTGCATACCCGGTGCTAATTATATATATACTATAGATTATTATATATATATATATAAGATATAATATATATTATATTTATAAATATATATAGTGTATAGTAGTACATAGTATGGCGGAGTTCTTATATAGTAAGACTATATATCATATCTACCTTAACACTATTATATATAGTACATTCTGTATATAATACAGTTAAGCTATATCATATATATATATACAAGTCTATGTATATAATATAAATATAGATAGGTATCTATATAGATATAATAATACTATGTATTATATATATTATTATATGATGATTATATATATATGTAATGGACGTTATGAATATTTGTGCCTGGAGACGATGACGAGAGCGAGTTATAGTAAGATTTGACCGATGCACTGAGCGGATACGAGTGACATGACATTGTATTTGAAAAAATAGATTTAAAACCATAATATTTTTCTCTCTCCCCTCTCTCCTCTCTCTCTCCTATCTCTTCTGCTGCTCTATAGATGAGCAGTAGTACATAGTAGTATATATATATTTTCTAATATATATATATTATATAAATTATGTATCATATAAAATATATAAAATATAATATAAATAATATAGATAATATAGTTTATATATTTATATAAATATAATAAAAATAATATATATATATATATAATATTAATATATATATATAATTTAATATATATTATATATATAAATATATATATATATATATATATATATTAATATATATATATATTATATAATAGAAAATATATAATATCGTATATGAAATTGTGAATTTAGATTATAAAGATTATATATATAGTTCATAATATTAGTAATATATATATATAGTTAAACAGCCTGGTAGACAGGGGTCAGGGTTCAACCCTCTCGAAATATTATATTTAAGCTATCAAAAATGTATCTGATCCTCTTAATAATAAAAATTAACATTTTCTATAGATAATAATAAAAAAATATAATAATTAAGAATAATACTAAAGAATAATAACTAATAATTATAATAATAAGTAATGAATGAATTTGGAAGATTTATTTAAATGGAATGCGAATGAACACATGTTGTTGATGGTTACCGCAGACGATTTTCTATAGGTCAATGAGCGTTCTTTCATTATATGTATAATCATAATATTTGTAGACCATTGACTTAAATGTAAGGTTTCCAAGTTTGCAGATGATAGCAAATAGCTACCTCAATAAGGAAATATATGATGCATGGTAAAATATATTATATTAAAAGATAGGATGACGCTCATAACCGGCTGGGACTCAAGCAAGTTCATTCCTATCTCATCCTAAATCTTATCCTACTAATCATAAACATGGTCAGAGTCGTGCTTGGAACTGAACCATCTATCAGGCAGAAGATCAATTGACAATATACACAGGGGGAAATGGCAAAAAATTCTCGTTTTCCTAATCACCTCCACACAATCATCACATTCACCACCAAGAACACTATAAATTCCGAGTCTTAGCCAGCGGATAATCTCGACGAAGCAAAGACGGACATTGCTCAAGAAACGGAGGTCTGTAAATACTCTTCCATTTTGAGGTTCATCACTACATGACAATCTTTCTGGCTCTTCCCCAAAACTACATCAGTCTAGCCACTATTCATGTAGATCTCCCTTTCCTCTATTAAATGGCTTTCTGGTTGTTAAACTACCAACTGAAAAGCCAAACTCTTCGCTCTATTTAATAACATCTATAACTTCAAATGGTGATGAGAGATTTGTATCTCCTTTCCTCCTACCTATATTTTGTTTTATCTTTGTTGTTCCGTGCCTCCATTCGTGGATTACATTTGATCGGGTGCATAGCCTCCTGAAAATCAATAGTAAGGATAGGAAGACGGGCCCAGATAGAGCATCTTCCCAAGTTTGAGGAGTGTGCTTCCGTGCTCAATCCCACTCCGCCCACCTCGTTAACTCATCAACCCAGCACTAGTCTCAAACGCTAGCTAGCTTTCTTCTCATGTGTTGGAAGCTTCGCACATGTCCTAAATATGATGAACCATAATTACAGATAAAGAAAGGAAGCCGCTCTGATCCCTTAACATATCGAGCGGCTAATAAAGCATCAACTTGAGTAATGCTATCTTAAGATCTTTGCGACAAGCCCTTCTCAACTTCACTTCTTAGATTATCTGGAAACTAATCTCATTCCCTTCATTCCGATAGCCAGTACGGCTTTTCGGCGCTCGAGGTCTTCTGGCGATATACTTTCCTTTTAACGTATTTATGGTATTCCGCCATTAGGAACTGCGGGGAGACTTGTCGTGGGCGCTTTGACACATCCAAAGCATTTGACCGATATGGGACGCACGTCACTGAGCTCTCCAAGCTCCTCCTGTTTGGGGTTTCACTCTTTCTCTTGCTTAATTATGTCTAGCTTAGGCTCAAATCTCTAAGTTGGCTGTTGTTGAAGGGAGCGACTTCTTCTTTTCTGTCCATAGTGGTGTCGTTTCTCAGGGTTCTGTCTATCTCCTACATTATAAAATTCCTAATTTTCATCTAATGACTCTTCTCCACCTTCACAAACTATGACTCTATTCCTCATATACTCGATGACTCAATACCTTCATTACTTCACCAATTCAGTTTTCTGCTCCTCTCTACTTTCTAGAAATTGCTCTTTCAGCGCACGGAGTTCTGCTGCGATAATACTTTCCTTATTTAACAGTATTCTATGGATTAATACAATCTAAGATGCTGGAGAACATGCGTGGTAGAGAGCGTCTTAGACATAATCCCCATAGCCATTATGGACCGAAGTATGCGCGTTAAATCTCATGCTTCGCCAAAAGACTCCCTCCTTTGGAGCTTTCAACTTTCTCTATGACCTCACTTATCATTCTAGCTTAGTTCAAATCTCTTAAATAAATACAGCTGCCTTGACTTGAAAATCCACGGTGGCGACCTTCCATCTCTTTTCAAAAAAATTCCTCAGGAATTACAAACTGATCTACTCTCCCTCACATTGTTCCCACCCCACCTATTACTCTACCTTTCATTAATGACTTCCCACTGTCACATACTACTCTATTCCCCTGCATATAACGATGCATCCCTCTTCATTCTTCAACTCATTTCAGTTCATGCTTCCTCTTTATTACTTCTAGAAACTCACGTGACCGCTCTTGCGACTCAGATCCTTCCTATTTTATTAGATATGACAACTTTCGAGAGATGGGTCGTCTCAACCTTGAGTAATTCACTTCTTTTAAAACCCAACTTCTGAAAATCTACTTCCTGCTCTAAAACGTATTCTAACTTTCCTATCTCTTTCGACGGTTTTCTCGTCTCAACCTTGTATTGGATAGATAATAACGATGCAGTAAACTTATACCTAAACTTAAACAAAAAAATGTCTGGAAACCTCATTACAACGGTTGCTAGGGCAGCCTCAAAGAAACTGAGAATTCTGTTTAGAACTGCGAGACTCCTCTTTTCTCTTCTCATTACTCCAGCTATACAATGGGCTCTTCATTCCCTTTTGTATGGAGTACTGTTCTCATATTCGGTGGGGGGGCTCTGGTTTCACCAGCTTTTGGATAGGAGGTCGAGTCATAGGGCCTAATAACTGTCCTTTTGTGACTTATCTCTCTTACATCTCCAGGCCACACCTCTCCAGCTGCAATGCTCGGGAACTCTTATTCATTTTGCTTCACCCATCACCGTCACATCATCCTTTTCACGACGTCCCCTCTGGCCACAACAAGGAGTGCTGAGATTGTAGTAAATTTTGTTGATATTTGGTAACTTACACAGCTATTCAGCTGTGTGCTTCTCCGATCTCCCGCCACTGCTCTTGTTCTGTGATTCTTTTTCAAATCTTTCTTATTCCTGCTGGAAATTAATAGTCATCCTGCCTACTTTTAAGCCTGCTGTATTTGCCTCATCGGGTAATTTGAGCTAGAGCGGTGAACTTTGAGCTACTTACACCCCTCCTGATGTGGCTTCTGACTTCGTAGTGGTGAGTGCACTTTAAAAAAAAAATCCTTAGGTAGGGAGATATGTGGCAAATACTAAATCTCCTACTCATCCCATCCAAACATCATTCAAATTATCCCAGAAAATTGCACTCTTCAAATTTACTCTCAATGACCATATGTCGCAACCACACATACTTTTACTTATTCCAGCTTAAAATTACTTTAGAATTCTAGTACTCAACACACACAAAATCTACCATACTCTGTACCACAAGTCCACTCCATCAGAATAGCAAATCTTCTATCCCCCTCTCATTCCTTCCACCAACACCACACATTCCACTCCACACACACTACTCATTTCACCGTTATGTCCTTCTCATCTTTGGTTTCTAGTCACAGCTAGCAAATTCAAAATGCCCTTTCGAAATACATCCATTCACATCTCCCTCAACATTTATTCCTCTGCATTCCATGTATCCAATACGACTCATACATTTCCACCGAAAGATAGGAGCCGATGACGGACGATCACGACCTTCTCTGAGTTCATGCATTAGCATTCCTGAGCAAAGTCTAAGTGGTATGGCAGCCAACCCAACTATTACCATCACTTAGTTGCCTTCACACTACGACTATCCAGGACAATACAAACCGGCCAATTTTTTCGCCCCAACAACAAAGATAGTAAGGATAGGAGGTCTGTAAGATGTGTTTCTATAGAGAGGGGTTGGATATAAGTAAGTGTATTAGACTATTTGATCTAAAAAGCTGGTGTCGTCTATAGAATGTCTGGAGGCTGAGTGAGTGGATATACACAGCAGAACAGTGAAAGGCGAACAATATAGGCACTTGGTAATGTTCAATATCATACCATTAATCAAATGGGTAAATATATACCATAAATATAGTATATAATATTAGATATCATATATAATATATATAATATATATAGTATATATGTATATAATATTTAATCATAATATATATATTAGATTATATATAATAATTATTTATATCGTATATATTAATATACTACAGTGGCGGCTTTTTGAGGTGTAGGCAAGTAGGCAACTGCTTTACTTGCCTTAGGAGCCAAAAAATATTAAAAGTCAAGATATATATATATAATTATATATATTAATATCTATATATATATATATATATATTATATATAATTATAATAATTATCTTAATATATATTATTATTATATATATTATTATTATTATATTATAAATTATAATAAATTATATAATTTATATATACATGATTCGTTCGAAATTCTCTAATTTCCAAATCTCCCTCTGCTTATTTCACTCGATCTTTTTAATATAGCGATCGTGTCCAAGTGTTTATATTCTCGTCAAAACTAAATAGATCCTATTCTCTAGGGCAAGTGCAACTTGGATTAGCCTAACGTATCGATAATACGTCATTTTTTTTTAAATAACCCCATTTAAATAGCATAAAAAGAAATAATACCAAAATATTATTTTGATCGTGCTTTAATATTTTTTATTTAGTCATTATTTTATGAGTCTTAACTTGATTCATCCCTCTTATTATGACTATGTATATATTCATAATTCCTTGAATAATTATTGACTCAACTTTAGAGTCGCTGAAAACACGTATGACTCAAAATATCGGCTCGATACAGATTCTCTGATCAATCAGTTGCAATATTTCGTTTATTAATAATAAAGATTGCGTGCAGTTCTATTTGATAAAAATGATTGCTTTCAATTTATTTTATTACTGATTTGGTAGTGTTTTTAAAAATACTTGCCAACTGTTAAGCCTGCTGCAATATTAAGAAATATTTATGAATAGTATTGGTAATAAGTGTTTTATTTAAAAAAATTATAATTTTTTTTCGATTAGACTTTTACTGCTAAATGAATTTCAACTTTCTTAAATAAATGGCAATTGAACCAATGAATCCTCTCATGTACTATACTATATATTAATAATATATTAAAAATATATACTATAATATATATATATAACTATATTATATATATGTATATGATAATAATATAAATTAAATATATATATATTTATATCTATATAATTATATTATTATTTTATATATTATATAATTTAATATAATTACGATAGTATATATCGTTTCTAATCTATCAATTATTTACTTAACGGAAACAATTAAAAGAATAAAACAAATATGTTAAATGTATGTATACCAACACAGGACCATGAGGAAAATCACATTTTAACAGGTTGCGAAAAATTGATAATTAAATGAAACTTACTAGTTTTTATTTTGTCAATTTTGAAACCGACTACTTTGACGCGCTAGTGGAAATAAGTAAGCATTATATTGAATATATATATATATATTAGACTATATATATAAATAACATATAATATATATATATTATATATATATATATATATTAATCTATAATATATATATAATATATATTAGTATTATCTTAGATTCACTCCAAGAGTTCATAAAAATATTACATGATATATATAATTATAAAAAATTGGTGTTTAATATATATCCAAAATTCTTAATATCTGTTCAATTAATCGGCAAAATAATCGGCAGAAGTTCTTATCATTAACTACTAGTTTTTGTCAGCTACATTTAATTGATTAATTAACCATTATAGATGACGCTGACGAGAAACGATTGTCAATACGCCGATTTTGCCGATGCGATGACGATATAAGTACGTCGGCCAACAAAATTAAAAGTTCTATATAATATAAATAATTAATATATAAGAAAAAATTGAATACATGTCCTCTCTCCACTACTGATTCATACTATAACACCCTATCATACATATCTATATATCCTACTAAATATATATTACTATATTATATAGTTTTGTTAGACTAGTTCATATATATACTTATAATACCTGGTAATATAATATTATATTATATAATATATATATAATATTTTAGTTCTATATATAATATGGGGGACATAATAGAGTATATATATATGAATATATCACCAATTTGTCAACACCACTCACAGGCAGAGTCCTAGTTCAAGGAGGGTCGTTTGCGTCTTTAAATAATATTAAAAAGATGATGCAAGTGAGCACAGACGCAAGTTTAAAGTGAGGGAGATAAATTCAGCAGAAGACACAGATAGATAGGAAAGAAGATTCCACCGAACAGAGTTGGCAGGAAGAAAATAAGCACGCATGCAAACTGAGCCTGGTAACCCCAATATCAACAACAAGCAACAGCAGAAACAGGCACCCAAGTGTACAATGGTAAAGGTGGTAGTAGCGCGAGTGCAACAAGTTCCCTCGAGGCCCCTGCCGCGTTGGTCCCTAATTAGAAACAAGAAGAATAAAGCACCAACATCGCGCGCAAAGAAGAAGGTCAAATGAAGTGGAAAGTTACGAGACAGTTTATATGCCTATTATGCCACTTTGAGACTCGAGACCTATCCCAAAAGCCGGGTGAAACCAGCCCCCAATAGGAGGCAGTACCGCCAGTACAAGGGCGAAATGAGCCCGTAGTATAGTCGAGTGGAGTAACTGAGAAGAGCGAAAAAGTCACGCAGTCTAAACAGAACAACCGAAGTCCCATTTCTTTGAGGCTGACCCTAGCAGCCGTTGTGATGAGAAATTTCAAACATTTTTTGTTTATGTTAAAGGCAAGAATGTTTATGTTGTAACAGGAGAGGCGAGAGAACTGTCGAAAGAGGTAGGAAAGTTAGGAGGTGCCTTAAGAAAAAGATTTAGTAGAAGTTGGGATTTTCAAAGACCTGAATTTTCACAAGTTTAGACTACCCCACCCGAAAACTTCCTATCCAGATCAACGAGAATAGAATCGCAAAGATTATTGACGAGAGCAATTCTAGAAAAACGGGGGAGTAGAACTTGAAGCGTTAAAAAATGAAGGGTAGAGTCATCATAAGTTTAGATAGTAAACGAAGTGGCAGATAGGATTTCATTACTGAAAAGTAGAGATAAGACACCCTGAGGTATCACACACTATGACAGAAAAAAGAAGTCGCCCATCAACACAGCCGATATTGAGTTTCTATTTGAAAAGAAAACTAAGACTAAGTAACAATAGAGAAGGAGAGAAATTCAAATTAGGTACGACAGAGACGCGTGCTCATATCCGACACATGCCTTGATTTTCAGCCGCTACCACGCAAGTCTCTCCCGTAGTTCCAATAGGCGGAAGTTAATAAAATACATTAAAAATGAAAGTATATCGCCAGTAGGTCCTCGAGAGCCGATAACGCGATGATACGAGTGAAAGGAGAATTCAGAGATGATCTAAGATAATGAGAGTTAGAAGGTTCAAATCCTTGATTAGTATTGCAAGTGACGAGCTATAGGCGATTTGTTAAGAAAGATCACAGCGGCTGTCCTTTTTTTCGGAATAGGTTGAGAATGTGCGAGCTTCCAACACTAAGAGAAAGTGTTAGTAATGAAAGCAGATTAAATGATATTTTGAGAACAAGGGGTCGGTAGTCAGCATGGAACACCCCTCGAAAAAAAATCGGAAACATTGAATGATGAATCTTCTATTCACGTAAATTAGCTTAAATATAATATTCTCATCATCACGAATAGATAAAACATCATCACATAGGTCCTTTGAATAGCCTCGTGGGGGAAAAAAAAGAAATTGATGTAATGTGATCAATCTCAGCTAACAATAAGCTAATTAATATTAGATATTCTGTCTTCCGAAATAAATAAAACTATACACCATCAGAGGATAGTGTTAGATTTTCAAATTATTTGTAATTAAAAAAATTAATATTTTTTATTTTCTGATATTATTCCATCGATGTGCTCCATTCCACAACAGCTGTTCCATATTGTGTAAACAACAGTAAACTTTCGTAGTATAATCGCGGTCGTGTTTTTGCAGAATTTGCGTGCTAGAAACTTGGTAAGTCACTCATTCTTACCGAGACGAGCGTAAACTACAAAGTGGACAGACCGAAAACGGTCTAGGTCTAGATAGGTCAGGAAATTATCCGGACAAATTGCGAGGAATATACGACTCGTCAAAATTTTCAACTGCTGTTTTTCGAAGAAAGACACTACATTTTCCTCTATACGTTGAAATGAATAGAAACGTTGTGAGATGTATTTGGTTCAAAATAAATTTGGATTTTTTTTTAAAATATTTTATGTACATTTTTCTGAGCATTTTCGAACTTAACGTAATTAAATAATTTTATAAAAAATTATTAGATCGTTTTCCTTCCAATTTTTTTACCAACGAAATATTAAATAATTATTTATGTGCCTAATTACATAGATAAACTTTTATTACCATTAGTCAAGTAAGAACAATTTTTAAGTTTTTTGCGTGTAAAAACTATTCCCGCGAAAGTATCTAGTAGCGCACATACTAAAGATTCGGTCCGCAAAATTACTAACCATTGGATTGAAGTAGCTAATAATTATTTAAGTATATAATAATAATATATATTAATAAATATATAATCTATCTAATATATAATAAATATATAAAGTATATATATAATATATATTATATAATTTATATATATAAATATATATTATATATAATTAATTATTATAAATAATATAAATTCTAAAATAGGTTGAATTAAAAGTACGCAAAATGTTTGAGTAATCAGCAAAATTAATTACAGAGATAACCGATGCCGACTACTGATACTACTAGCACTCACAAAATTGCCAGATGCCGATTATTATCACAAAATCGACCGTATCTCCTGAATTCTGAATACCAATGGTATCGTGCATCACTAAATATATATATATATATCTATAGTATTATAATACTAATATAATTATTATTATATATATTATATTATTATGAAATAATTATAATTAATATATAAAATAATATATTAATCTATTATATAACTATATATATATATATATATATATATATATAATTTACTCCTATTTTTAGAAGATTTACATGGCCGCAAATCATTTTGGTGTGTGTCATGGGAGTGGTTGGTGGCTCATACATTTGGAAGCCTCTCTTTCTTGAAATGAATGAAGCGAAGTTAAAACGGTTAAAAAAAGAATCGTCAGGTAAGTTTCATGGTGTGCATGAATGTTACCCAAGCTTTTCTTTGAGGGCAATGTTCTGTAATGTTAAGACTTAATTAAGGTGCTGAGTTTCATGGAGGTAGTTTAGCATTGAAGTTTAGTTTCTGAATTACAATATATAAATTTGTAAAGTTTTAAGAGAACTTTACAACAACCTTATATTTGAAATTGAAGTAATATTTAATATTCCCAGTTTATTTTTTTTCAATTAAAGAGTTTGAGCATTTCTTTGTATTGAAAAATAATTTATATGTAATATTATTACTGCCAGTAATAATTAAATCAAGCAGAGAAGAACTTACACCATATGCAATTGCTAAAATATGCATAAGTGTGGTTGCAAGAAATTGATGCCCAAATTTCTTTGACAGAAACTCCTTAAAAGTTGCCAATTGGTGTAAAAATGAGATTGTCAAAGTTTCAACTTGATCGGATAACATTAATACCTGGCTCATCAGCCCTAAAGTATTAAAAAATGGCTATTTTTCTCAAAATCAGTAGGTATATTTAATAAAATCAGAATGTCTACCCTAGGAAGTTTTTATTATTTTTGTTATATGCAGTTTTCTTAACGTGAGTTCTATCCGTGACTTTGATTTGCTCCAAACTCTCACAACTGTATACTCAAACGTGACGGATTGAAGATATTTGCATTCTTCGCAAGACGGAGTTTAGAAAAATCTACTTTTTCAAGAAAAATGTAAGAATTCTCTAAAAATGTGATAAAATTACTCTTTAACCATGTTTTTGTTTAAATTCTTTACATTCAAACATCAAGATGTATATTTTTTTAAATATTATATATTTCTTGTTTTCCAGAGCTGTAATGAGTAATGTTGGATTCAGAACCTTCCACTTCATCCTCAAGTGGTGTAAGTTCAAGGCATAAAGACAATAATTTTTTGATTGGAAATATGTCTCATCAAATTACTGGCAATAACGTTGCCATCCAATGTCAAGTTTTACGATGTTTGCTTTACAATAAACGTTCAAAGGTTAACATTAAAAAACAGAGAGTGCATGCAAGACTCACATCCAGAAAGTGCTACTTTTTTGGGAGAAAGCTAAGATACATACCAAACATTTTAAAGATTGTATTGCGAAGCTTGAAAAACTTCACGAGGAGTGGAGAAAACTGCTAAAAAAAATGCAACCAGAAGCGTAAATCAAGCTGAAGGTAAAAAAGTAAAAGCTTTTAAGTCAAGCCTTGATGACCTGTTTGATATTGCGCACCAAGACGCACTGAAGAACACAAATTAAGAAACAGATTTTTCTCCTTCAAAAACAAAAGACGTCTGGCTAACCATATAAGGAGTTGATTCAATCACAGTAGAAGAGCAGTAGAGAAAACAGCTGAGACGGTCAGACTGGAAAATACAAAACAAACATTAATAGACAGTAAAAGTAATTGAATTTGAATAAAAGATCTTCGCCAATCTCCGCTCCTATTTCTTCCGGCTTTTTCTTGAAGACAAATATGTAGAAATGGAATCTCCTTAAAGTACAAGATAAGTGCTGAGAAGATCAGAAAGAAGAAGTTCACATAAGAAATGAGGACATAACGAAGAGAAAGAATCATGAGAACTTTTAGAACACAGAATCGACACATCACAACCGAAGAAAGAAATACTGCCGAGGAATAAAGCAATTATCACCGAGGATGTTTCCGTCATGTCTTAAATAATGTAATATTTCGGGGGGTAAGACCGCGGTTAGAAAGAATTGTTTCGGCTACTTGCCGAAGCATATAGGCGAAAGAACCTACATGAAGTAGCAACATAGATGTGCAATACGCAGTACTTGCATGCCAGAACATTCTCGATTGGAAAAGTACGATTAACAATAGTTTGAAAATTCAGACTTACAAGGTACTTTAATGCTCCTAAAGCGTTAACATTGCCCCAACCAAAATTTTAAGTTGTTTAAAATATTGATATATGATAGATTATATAATACAAAACAATTGTCTACATTAAAAATATTGTCAATTTATTTAAATGGAGCAGGTCGCCTTCGCTTTTTTGACAAAATACTTTTAGATAAACACCAAACTCAAACATGGCTGGCAAAACTAGTTTGTCCTTTTGAGTTAAAATAGTGATGAATGATGAGGCCTAAACAAGCTTATTGATTTGAGAAGAAAACGTAAAAGACGAATAGAGATTACGTTAATAAAAAACCAAAAATCGCTGATTGAGAGAAGCTCATTTTTTTTGGGGTAAAAAAGTAGATCTACTGGTTAGATTTACACTTATAACATGCGAAATTGCATATCATTGAAAAAGTCAATTTCAACTAATTTCTTAACATTCGATCCACAGCGTTCTGACATGAAGATCTGGGATTACTTGAGAAAGGGCAGGAATGTCAACGTTTTAGACGAGGTTGTTCAAATAACACAGCCCGACAAGGGGTGTCAAATTTAATGCTCAAGGACTACACGCGAGGCATAACAAATAGATGAAGAGCAGAAACAGTTCCTTATGTTAGCAACATTGCAATATCTTGTGCTCAAGCACATGTCAATGCACCCTATCACAAAACACGCTACTTACGTATTTATTCTAGTTGGACTCAAACTTAAAATGAACCAAAGTCAATTCGAGCCTATTTACATACTGTATAATTTAATTTCATTATAATTAATGAATTTTTATTTAATTTAGACATAAAACCTATACTGAATTTGTACTACATTTGCTTATTCTGGAAGATATTGTTTTTGGTATAATAGATTGCATTTTTAAATTAAATATGCTTAATTTAACTCTGATAGAATGTTCTTTCTTTCTTCTCCACCCTTGGTTGGGGGGTGGGGCCTCTATCCCACTCCTTCCTTTCACTGCCAGCCGTTAAATGTTCTTCTCTTTAACAGTTTACTCTAAACCACTTTGATAACTAAATGAAACCAAAAGTAGCTTAAGAAAAAACATTAAGAAAACAATAATCTACCAAACGAATCACATGTCCTTTTTGAAGGAAAAAGTCCATTTCCAGTTCCTAAACCAGCACCGCTTCCTCAAAGCCAACATACTTCACCGATGCTGTGGTGTCAATTCATTTTTTTTTAAGTTTATAGTTAACCAACTTTCTTTCATTTAAAAAAAAAAAAAAAAAGATACATTCAATAATATTTATGTTTTGTTTTAATAATATTATTAAATGATAGTGTTAAAGTGTAAATAATCTTTGTTTCATATATATATATATATTAATATATTATTGTTATCTTAATATCAAAGTATATATATATTATAATTAGTATATAAAAATAATTACTTTATAATATATACTATATATATAAATAATAAATATATACTATAATATATATTTATATAATATAGTATATAGTTATATATATATATTTATTATTATTATATTATTATTTATTATTTATTATTATCTACTTATTATTATTATTCAATTATTATTATTAATTTATTATATATTAATTATTATATATTATCTATATATTATTATTCTATTTATATTATCTATTATTATTAATTATTATTCATATTATTATATTATTTTATATTATTATATATTATATTATATATATTATTATTATCTATTATTATATATTATATTATTATATTATTATTTATTTATTATTATTATTATTATATTAATTCATTATTTATATTATATTTTAATTTATTATTATTTATTATTATTATTATTTTTCATTATTACTTATTATTATTATTATTATTAATCTATTATATATATTATTTATATATATTATTTATTACTTATAATTATTCATTATAATTATTATTACTTATTATATATTTATTATTATTATTATTATTATAGTATTATATATAATTGATTAATTATTTATATTTTATTATTATTTATTATTATTATTATATATTATTATTATTTATTATATTCATATATTATTATATTATTATATTATTATAATCTATATTTAATCTGCCTCCCC
>JABUQX010081758.1:0-37500 GCA_015478945.1 Trachelipus rathkii
TTGCGTGTAGTCAATCCCCATACTCTAATTCTTCTTTGTTTCTGAATTAATTACTATACAGGAGAATTAACGTTAAATAAACTTATCAGATTCTAACAAAGCGATGTACTTATTTCTATCAATGTTTCCTACAAATCGAATTTTTTTATTTTCCCTTGAAATGTTCATTCATTTGTTTATAAGATTTTGAAAAGAAAATTATTTATATTTTTGAACTTTAAAAAATTTTGATAGATTAGTTATAATGTTTTTGAATACTTTGAAATTTTTTAAATATTTTAAAATGAAAATTATTCTATTTTTATTTTTATGGAACTTATGTATGAAGCAGAAGTTTAAATTCTTGATTTTTATTAAAATTTTAATTAGTGATTAACCTCTCTAACACTCGGCAATTATAATAATTTACAAATCGAATATTTACAACATAATTGTATCAGTTAATTACAAATTTTATACTTTATTTGAAGACGATTCTTGTTTAGGTTTCGATACCAAATTTTATCCTATTTTATTGCATTCTAATAAAAATAAGGTTTCGGAAATATTTGTTTATGAATGAAAGCATTTTTTGAAAACTTTGAAAAGAGATATTTAAGAAATAGGAAGTTTTATTGTAAATCTTTTTAACAAAAAGTTTGGCGAACTTTATTGTATTATTTTTTGCGAAGAACTTTTGTAAATATATTTTTGAGACATTAGAGGTGGGAAATTTTAGAAACAGGTTTTATTCAGAGAATTTTAAGTTTTTTTTCATTTGTTAATTTAACTACTTAACATTTAACTCAGGACTATGTTATTTCAACGCAATTAGTTTTCCTCACCTTAAGTTAATCATAAAGCTTTTTTATCTCTTTCTCTGATACCTGGTTCAAAAAGATTAATCATGACAGGACCAGTTGACCCTAACTCGGAGCTTCAGGATGGAGTTGAAGTGGGATATAATAATGGGACTTAGAAAATTAATGCTTCAACAGAATGAACAAAGATTGAGGACATGTGATTGAATCAATAAGAAGACAAATACAGAAATGTTCATCAATGATTGATAAGAACATTGCATGTAACAGAAGTATAAGACTACTTGTATGGACAGTAAAACAAAAGATAGTAAAAGGAGCAAAACCCAAGATAAGAAACCCACACAACGAACTCTTTCATTGGGATTCCTTCCAGATATATTACCTCTTTCTAACATTTTGATTACAAGTTGTTCGTTAAACCCAAATCAGAGACAGCTTGGGAAACTATTTGATAACCAAGGAATATACAGAATACCAGCAAAGCAATACACTACGATGCCCAAAGACAAATTTTAGACATTACCTTTACATTTAACATCTCTAAATGCACTCAGAAGCGCATCTCCCCACTTCAAGATAAAAAGAAGACATATCCTTCCTGGTAAATGTCCAACAGAAATATTTCAACAATAGGAAGTGGTTATCAGTGAAGCTTTGGGGACAAGAACCAAGCCGCTCATCTCTTATATGGAGGAAACCTTCAGAAATACAGCCGCGGGGCCATTCACCAAAAATAAAGGTCTTTGAGGGGTATGCAGCCACCTCCCGCAGCGGATTGGCAACAACGCCCTTCTAACAATGCACCTGGTTACCATTCTTAAATACCCATAAGCGACCTCCATTATGAGAGAGATATATCCAACGACTGACGAATTATACCCTCTCCAATTACCAGAATTTCGCCTCAAGAATTAAAATTGAATATGAAGGAAATACCAAGGACACAAGCTTGGGTAGGGCATTAAATTTGAGGAATTATCTATTCGACGTTGCAAGAGAAGAATACGCAACGTTAGAGGCCTAATAACGGAACGTTGCAGACAAATAGCTATGCTAAGACTGCAATCGCTTCTGGAGTGTTCTCATACAGGGCCCGCGTCCAATTATATGTCGGAAGCGATAATTAGTATGTCGTCTAGTTTGCCGAGGCCCTAAGAAGATATTTTAATTCAATTAAAGATTTTTTCTCAAAACCAGGACAAGCCGAGACCAATCTCTCTGTCTTTTAAACAGTTTGTCCACTGAAAAATTTAGCAAAGGAGGGACCACATGGTAACTCTTACTGAAACTTTATTATGTTGGACTTGAGAGCATGCTCCTTTGGGAATATCAGAACAAAACTCATTTAGATATTGGAGGAACTTCCTTTGGATCTTAGCTCTCCAACAGAATAAATATCGTTACATATTGACTAAGAATTTTAGTGAGAGTATGGAAGAGCTCAGAGATCAAAATAGACTTCGAGAAAAAGTATTAAAGGTCTTTAATCCAGACTTAAGTTTCGTAGAGATTTTAGAGAAACTTAGTCAAAACGAGAAGAGAAAGTCTTGTTTCCAAACACTAACCACAGAGGGGAACAAAGATAGAAGAAAATACAGCGTAGGGGTATGTCTATACAGAGAAACAAGAGCACTAGATAATAGTTGAAGTTAAGAAAGAAAGAACTACATACCAACCCCCATAGAGAAGACAAAGAACCATGAATAATGGGGGAAGGTGAAGTACATATCTTACCAAAGGATTCTGCAACTTCTAAAATTTACAGAGAATCTAATTAATGTACTAGAAAATAATGAACTAATAAGGGAATAGTTAAGAAACTTTTCAGTAAAGAGATAAAGTCAATAACTATTGCCTAAATTGTGAATCTTTTAGGTCACCATTCCCGAAACTGTGGGTTAGAATACCACACTTACATGAGGATATGATAGTACTTCCATACATCGGTGGTTCTCGCGGGTGCTAATTGCAATGAAATGCCCCTGTTGATAACCTAAATGAAAAGAATATGATCTATGGAAGTACCAGTTATATAAATCAGCTGATTTGAATAATGGGGTCAAAGCTCGAAGAGTCGAGATTAAAACTGATTTCAGTATCCTCGCAGATGTCAAACTCTTACCTCCTTTCCCCAAAGAAGACTCGAGCTTAGGTGTCAGGTATGCTCTCCCAAGAAAACAACCAGAAGTTCACACTGCATTTCTAATACTCTCGCGGGAGTCCAGACACATGGAGAGAAATATCTGGAGTCCTGGATACGATGAGGAAGAATGGAAACGAACAGAGTGTTTCAACCGATGCTCTCCGACAGAGAACAAAATTTTTTGATTCCAGGCAAAGATTTAAAGAAGAAGATTGGTAATAGGAACCATATATAATCTCAACGTACACGATCATAACTTCTCAGGGCTTAAATCGAAGAGCCTTGGGTGTTTATAGTAACCTCTAAGCTTCTTTGTGTAGGAATTAGACCCCCAAATGGGAGATTGTCATTTATTTTTGTCAATATTTGACTCCCAACTCATGTGCAGAACGAGGTTGCCAAGTTCATAGTACATAACCTCGCCTTACTAGATTTAGAGAGATCAATCTGTGCGCTATCGTTCACAGTCCATAAAATGTAAAGGAAAGTAGGAATGAAGGATTGTTGAAATGAATGGTATTGTAAAGAAGCTAGTATTATAGTTCAAGGAATTGGAAACTCAGATGATCCACCCATAGGAGAAGTTGATCTACTTTTTAAGGCTACACAAACAGTATTACCCAGTTACCTTTTTTAGTGTGTGTAAAACGGGAAGCACTGGAGCTTGGACAAATGAAATTCTATTAAAGGTATGGAATCTTACTTCGAGTGAGCTTATATACGAACGATTTCTGGTCTGAATTATATAGGCGTTGATTAAAACGCAACGATATAAAAGTTAAATACTTTTGCGCCAAGATCCAATATGAAAAAGATTTAAAGCTAGAAAAGATAGAACTGATTTAATAATCATAGGAAAAAGATTTCATAGATTATTCCAGAATAGGAATGGCATTAGTTTCAAAGAAACAATTTACGCATGAGGATACGGTAAAACCAGTGAAATTAATTAGAGGCTACAGGTGAAAAAGCCTACCACAGAGGATTAGTTTATGAAAGCTGTCCATTAGTTTGAAAAGCCTACACAGAGAATGTAATTAATAAAGGCTCCACTATTAAGAAAAGGCCTACAAACGGAATAGTTACTTAGTATGTGTATGCGTGGGAAAAGCCGAACCCAGGTGTACAAAGAGAGATAGAAGCGTTATTAACGGGTTCAGTTAGGAGAAGCCTGACAAAAGATCAGAAATCTAAATAGAATTAATGTCTCGCTCTCATACAAGGAGAGACAAATAGAATATAGCAACTTCGGTCCGCAGCTCTCGCGCAAAGTCCCCCTTCATAGCGCGACCAAGGCGAAACTAGAATTCAATTGAGCTGATTAGATAGAAGAAGCAATGTGGTATGTTATTTGAAAGTCAGACCTGAGAGTTAAACGCGCTCTCGCAAAGATCTGGAAAAGAAGTGGTTTAATACACCCGTAGCTTTTCCTAAGTAGGGCCATATATATTTTGCAAACTACTGTGGATGCCAGTAGAAGACACATAAGAAGTATATTGAGTTATAATTAATCTGAAGTGACAAACCTTTTTATTTAAGAGAAATAAAAAACATAGGGAAGTGTCACCCGATTTTAAAAGTTAATCAAAGGTAAAGGAATATTTTTTAATTAAAACTGCTATGCTTACAGAGAATAAAGCAGATAGATCTACTTGTATAGTAACCTGCTCCGAAAATTTATCAGATAAACAGCTGAAAATGCAATACAGAGAGATTTATTAACAGATACATTTGGTAAAAGAAGAAGCAGGATGTCTTTCTATTTTTAGCAGAAAACACTGGGTAGCATTTTAGAAAGAAATTCTCGTGGATTTTACAGTTTAATGGGAATACAAGGAACGTCTATTGCTCTAGATGATGATTGTGCAGTTCCTGTGGATGTCCCATAACGGAAGTTTTGAAAAGGTAGAAGTACTCAGATGCTCCACAGATCATTTTTAGAAGACTCAGTACCGACTTCCACATCTCAGCTATCTGGAAGGACATAGATAATTTTTAAAGATTGCAGCTTTTGGAATAAAAGGATATGATAACGCTGCTATTTCGCCCACATAAGTATCACCTCATTAATATGGTGGTGGCAAGAAGGAACTCTAATAAACCAAGAGTGCCTGTATAGACTCATCGGCTATTTAAACTCTTTCATCGTCCCAGATGTGTACCCATTGCCCTCAATAGACGACGAAATATTCTCGTCCCTAGGAGGTAGTGACCACTTGTTTACTAGCTGTGGAGCTTGATAGATGCCTTAACCATTACCCTTGAAGTCGCGAGACGGAAACACACAATTAATGGGCTTCCGTCACGAAGGATAGAGGATATTCTGCCCCAACCACGAATTATTTATTTGGGCAGCGCGCCAGAGTGCCCCCAAGTACCTATTGCATAGCGGACAATGCAAAGTCGCGTATGAGCCATTTATAGGAGCCTATTGCCCAGAGTGTATTTTAGATGATTCTTGCTAATCATGGGGAAAAAAATAAGGGCAGAGAAGCATTTTTTGAAAACTTAAGAAGAAAGTTTTTATGCTTTAGAGAAAATAAATTTGAAGTATGAGAATTGAGGCCAAAATGTCATATTTCGTACAACCTTCCCAAGTATTTAGTTTAGGGATGTTAAAACTAGGAAGAAGACGGAAATTTCACCGAGTAGCAGCCGACAGATAGGAATCGATGAGAGTTTCGATTCCCGTCCAGCAAGTGTTAAGGAAACAGACAATGCTTTACTTAGAGAATTTTTCAGTTATTTTTCGCTTGTTTATATTAGTGACATTTGCACTAATTGTTGCAACCATTATAATAGCTTTAATAAAAAAGAGGAAACTGATGTGTGTCGAATAGGAAGGAAAGGAACACCAAAAGCATTTGACACTCCTAAAGGAAGAAATTGGTCTGTTCCCAACCCTCAGATTAACTTTCCCAGATTTATTCAAGCCATGTTTTTATAGGTTACGAGATGCCTGCGGACTATGGGAATTAGGGCGAGTTTCCTTTTATCTAACTTTTTCTGGCCTGATGCACAAGAACCAGTCCCTATTATAGGTTCGTCTGTTATACCAAGTGAAGTGTCAACTAGCCGGACGAGTACGATACAAAGTAATGCAAACTATACGGTGACTAAGATGAACTCAGTCTTTCTCATATGAAATTAGGGAAAGCCTCGTTCTGTATGTTGGTGCCTTCTACATCTCGAGCAGAAGATATTATAACACTTATAATCTCTTCAAAAATTCTTGTTCTTACATACATGTGTACTGTATTTGGTTACCTGCGCTAATCACACATAATTCTACTCACACGTAGAAGCTATCCTTTCTCCACATATTCTCTTCACATGCCCTTGCTACTATCATTTCCTGCATCTAGCCAAAAAACCAGCACTCCAGATACTCGGCGTAAGCGTCTCTCTTTCTGGGGCCCCACGTCATGATCAGAAAACATTTTCTCAATTCTACATGAAGAATAATAATAATAATGTGATCGTTTTTGTTTTATCTCCCATAGCCCTTTTTCCACAAGCGTAATATCTCAGAAAGCGAACAATATAGGAGATCCTGCGTGGACATTATACCACGTTCAATTCTATAGTCTACCTGATGGGGCCTCGTGGGGCTATCTATTTTTGCAGCAGTTGACTCTCTGGCACATACCCTATTCTATGCACAGCCTTTATATCATCAGTCATAACATGCATAACGTTTCATATGTTTTTTTTATAGCCAGATTTTCTACAACAGAAAGAGAATAAAGAGAGCCCCTAATAATTGATTTCCATAAGAAACAGTGCTACTGTTTTGTCTCCATGTCCCTTTCATATCTATAATGTGACAAGCAACTATTCAAATATGTAAGCTTCCGCGCAATCTATCTGAGATTTAGCCTTTTCATCTTTTGCTCGATTCACAAGAATTAGAGTCTATTATAATCAGATTGTTGGCGCTAAAGGTCTAACTCTTCATAGATACAAATCTTTCTGCTCTCCCCACTACATTTTATCCAAATCGACAAAGTTCTTATGGGGTTATCCCATTTCGCTTCTACATGCATAGCTAGATTAGAGCAACGCTTTCTTACATATCCGAGCTAGTACACAGACCACCTCGTAAATAGTTTGGCTCTCGGCAGATCAGTTAGATCTCTTACCTCCTTCAGATTTCACCTACAGACTCTTCCAGATGAACCATTTTCTATCTAACTTGTGAAAGTAGGGCATAATGATATATAATAGAGTAATAATTACTAATTAATATAGACATTTTATTTACATAAATACGATTACTATATATGTTAGAGATAAAGATTAATAGCGATTTATTATTCCAATCATCTATAGATATTAATATATATTATAATAAGTATAGTATATTAATATAAGGTATGATATATAAGTATATCATGATTACATATCTAATTGCGTTGTACTCTAATAGATAACGTAAAGAGTGTAAATATGGAGCCTCTATTAAATAGAACACTTTCACCATTCAATGAAAAAAGCTCATAGAAATTACTTTTAACTATAGAGATGGGCTAATTCTTTCGTACCATTACATTTATACATCCTAGATATTTCAAACTATAGGTTGATGATAACCATAAGTTGGGTTAACTCCTGTTAAAATAATATGAGTTTTAAAAGAAAAACTAACTTTAAGCGCGCACATAGTTTCAATTTTCGATTGGACAGGTGACGCCAAACCCTTATTTCTCAGTATTCCTGTAGATGTCTTTTTATATTATAAATCTTTGTTATATATTAGCTGAGTTATTATTATAAGTTATTGATTGAGAAATCTAGAACTAAGCACAAAGGCAATTTTATAGACATCCAAGCTTTACAAGAAGATTAGAGAGTAATTATTTTAATGACGATGACAACTTCAGATCCTCTCCTCAGATATTTTTTAGCCTACTCAGAATAACTGCTCCCCCCCCCCCAGCAATTTTTACGTCTTTGCTTGTCTTCATAGATGCATTGTAAGTTGCTTTGTGAGGACCTCAATAAATAAGTGTATATATAATCTGCCACTACAAAAACTTTCACAGTCCTTAAAAATGTTGTTGATATGATGTACACAGGACCAAACATTAGTAATGCGTGCATATATTGAAGGACGCTTATCCCTCGCGTCATTTTGTTTTAAGTAGACATTGCCTCATATAATTTTGGTTCTAAAATGTGTTAATACTAATGATCCTTTTTTATATGCTTCATTTAATATTAAAGCTTTAAGTTGGCAAATATATTGGTGTCGGCAGTAGGACACACTGAAGTGCTTCATTCTCGCATTTTGTCCCTGCTAATCTTAGTGGTAATTATATATTATAATAAGATTAGATTCCTTTCCCGTACGAGATGGGTTCGCTGGATTCATGTCTCTCTTTCAATTTTTAAAATATTTAGGATTAATTCTCGGGAAAAAATAGACATACCTTAGGTCATACAGATATAGATAGGGATAGATCGTCCCGTGAGTGGAAAAAAGAATGATCAAATTGAAGATTTAGCCTAGAAGAAATCGAGGTAAGGACGATAAATACATTCTCTCTCAAATAGGACTTATGTGAACAAAGCAACACAAGATCGATGACACACACAAAAGATTATTGAGATAAGATGAGCGCGGGATTGTTCGATAATTGCATTGTTTAATATAGTAAATTTGCTGATAATATAAGGAAACCAGATCTAGAGTCAAATCATTAGATTTAAAAAAAAAGAGTAATAAAGAGTCATTTTATTGTAAAGTACAAAAAAAGGAGCCCAAAATAAGCTATATCTTACTTGTGTGTCTTATCACTATCCAACAAGTTAGTTATTTCACTGATATACAACACGAGTGGTGAGATGAAAAGTTATTCCAGTACGTAAAGATATAGTTTACAGAATCTCGATTCTCTTTCGATTGAGACTTGATTAAGAGGGCTAATGTAATTTTGTGTTCAAGTTTCTTATATATAGCATATAAATCAGAGAACAAGTATTGTCCCCAAATGTATAAAAAGACGTAAAGTTTGTATTAAACGAGAAAAATAACAAAAATAGCCACACTTTCTTTCAAATAAAATTAAATAATAGCAGAATATTTCGAAATGTTTATAGTATAGAATTACCATTGTAATGAGTTTGATCTCGATACGAGAGTGAGAGGGCATTCGAGCTCCCACTTAGCAATTCACCTATACTCACATTTCTTCATTGCGCTCCCCCGCCCCCCGCAGGAGCGGTATTCTCCGGCCTAGACATATATTCTCGCGGTGATGGGGTGTCCACGGTGAGAAGCAGTTATTTTTATAAATAAAAAAATACCGCTCCATTTAAACACTAGAGTGAATAATAATATTCAGTACGCGACAAAAATCAAAGATACAATAACAAAATGAATACCAAGGGTGACTTTATTAAAAATAAGTTAAGAATTCCATGATTAAAATACAACAATAATCATATAATCTAATTGTCAAAACCTTAAGTATGATATCCTCTCAACATGTTATCCTTTCACCAACATGTCATCCTTTCCCCAACAAATAACTAATAATGAAATTTTAATCATTTAAATTTATCCAAAATTAAAAATTAAAAGAACTACCAATAAGCTTTGTTGATCTATAAATTTCTCATCATATTCTACCAAAATTCAGACAAAAGTTGCATTTAAAATAATATTTTCAGACAATTATTCTGATAAAATCATGAGGTATAAATCAGGCCTGTTCGATTATGCAGAAAGTTAACTCAAATAGAGATATTTGTACATTGAATAAATAATATATAATAATAATAATTATTAACTCTTCAATACATCTAAATAATTGAATAATTAATCGAATAATAGATAATTCTTTGTTATACTTTCTTAAAAATAGATAAATGCAAAATAACGCTTAATAAAAATTAGGAACATGTACTCCGTGCAAGTACAGCAATAAAGAAAAGGCCCGATATTCGTTGTTTTTCTTATCGAAAAATTTCCCCGTATAAACGGAGTCAACATCTTATAAATGTCCTTATTGTGTAATAATTTCATTTATTGACCAATACTTTTCGGAAAAAAAAAAAAAAAAGGAGAATATTATCGGTTAACATTATAAAATTTGGCAATAATAGGATAGTTTCTTAAACCATGTCAACTCGTGCTGGAGCACGAGTGCAGGCAGCGTCGCTCTTGATTATATAACTATATAATATTATATATATATACGTATTATATACTAATATATATCATATATACAATACTAATATATATATATCAATAAAACTATTTTTTAGATACAATAATAGTAGTAAAAAATAATATATATATATATATTATATATATATTATAATCAGATTATAATATAAATAAAAGGAAATGTAATAAAAATATATATTTAGGCCATTTTCTTAGAAGAGCCACAATCCATATCTCAAAAAACTTCTACACCTCACAGCAGTGTAAGAAGACAGTTGCTGGTGTAATCCTGTGGGGCCGGCCCCCCCCCAAAAAAAAACAATCTTACCGAGGAAACTGTAAAAAAAAAAAAAAAAAAAAAAAAAAAAAAAAAAAAAAAAAAAAAAAAAAAAAAAAAAAAAATCATAAATCTATTGAGAAAAATAAAAAATCAAAATTCAAATCAATTCATTTTTGAATCCACGAAATTTTCTTTTATGAAAAATGTAAAAAAAAAAAAAAAAAAAAAAAAAAGGCTATTTTTTTCTGGGAGGGAGGGGTATATATATACTTATTATTATATATTATTGATATATATATATATATATATATTATATATATAATATATATATATATTATATTAAATATATATATATATAATATTATATCATAATATATAATAATTATTAGATACTATATATATTTATATATATATTATATTTATATATAAATTATAGTATATATATTATATATATATTATATATAGTATTATAATTATTTGTAAATGGATACCACGGCAATTTAGTGGGCTTCGAGCCGACGGGGATACACATGATGGGGGGACGTTTCCATACCGTCCGTGTTAGGGGAGGGGCGGAGGTAACCCCCCCGCGACACCCATAATTATTCCAAAGTGCGGGGATTTCGGAGAAAAGATAGAAAAGAACCTACTCCCCCCCTCTCCCCCCCCTCCCCCGCATAAATCCCCAAACAACCACAAACAAATCCATCCAATTAAAAAAAAACTCCCCCCCGCGAGGGGGGTGGAATTTTATAGCCTACCCCGTTAGTTCCCCTTTAGTGTCTAGACGCAGCCCAGTGCGTACGGTGCGTTTTAATTAAATAAATACCTTTTTCTTAATTTTTTTTAGTTTTAAATAAAAAAATAAAGTAATAAAAGATATTTTAAAGAAAATAGTCTAATTTTATTATTTTACGAGTAACCTAATAATAAAAATGAGTATCATCTTAAATAATAGAGCTCATTTATAATTTTTATTTATGTACTCATTTATAATATAGTATTTTAATCCTTATATTGTGTCAACATTATCCTTGTTTTAACATTTTAGAATTTTCTTAATTTTTGATTTATTCACTCCATCCCCAAAACAGATGTATAAATTAAAAACTCATTTTGTGGTAGGGTAATAGGCTGAAATAGTCTAAAGATAAAAAAATTAGAGTCAATTAATTTTCTTAATTCATTTCTTTTTATTTTTTTTGCGACAACCTTTATATCAACTGCTCCCCAATCTGATCGCAATAACAAATTTTTTTACAGGATTCCAAAAGAATAGTTTAGTTCCTTTCGCCTCTGTAGCTCATTTATTTTTTTTTTATTTTTTTTAATATTGATTTTTGTATTTGTATGATTATAGATATATATTATTATTTATATATATATTTATATATTTTATTTTTTTTTATACTATTTTTTAAATTTTTTTTTATACTTTTGTTACATTTTTCCGCACTAAAATTGGCCTCTCTCACTCTCTAGCAATTGATATTCCTTTTCCCGGGTAAATGTGGTGTAGTGTTTTGAGATATGGATTGTTGGACTTCTTTAGAAGTGGACCCCATATATATATATATATACAATATATTTATTATAATATAATATTACTAATAAATATTATTATACAAATATAATATTATTATTATATACTATAGTATATATATTATTTTATATATTTAGATATAATATAATATATATATACTACCAAATATCGATTTTATGACAGGTTGGGATATATCATACTATATATATGTACTATAAGAGTTATAGTGCACCACACGATTCTCATAATTCTATAAAAATGGAATTACTACGGATTTAAGGCCGATGAGGTTGCGGAAGCGGTGTGGATAGTAAAAAATGATGCGGATATTCGTTACACTCTCTCTCAATATATATTATATATATAGATATATACTATTATATATATATAATATACTAATATATAATAGATATGACTATTATAGAAGTTTACTCCTATAGTATATATAGTATATTATATATATACTATATATATATATAAATAGTATATATCTAGGAGGTGGGCACTCAATTCCCTCTTTTATTCCGCTAGTCTCGCTGTAATAGTCCGCTCCTAGAACGTACTTAACCTAAAGAATAGGTGCGTACTAGCGGTGAGGTGCGTTGGGAGTCGTCTAAAGGAAAATTAGTCGGACTATGCTCAACGTGGCATTGGGATCAAAATAAAAGTTTCCTCAGCTCTTTTGTACCGACCCTAACCCTTTTTAAAAAATAAAAAATGATGGATTTACTTATATAAATATTGATTTGGATTATTTAATAATATAAAGAAATATAAATATCATTCTCTAGTAACTGTTAAGGTTATATTGTAACTAGATGTATCACTTTAAGTTCTATAAACTTATTGGTTTTAATTAATTAACTTCCAAAAAATAAATCTTCAAATCCTCCTTAATGATTGGCTCTACCTTTCTACTAAATATTAATAAGATAATCATATTAAATTTGGATTTCTGAGAGTAAAGGACTTGAAATGGCTCATTACCCTCATCGTTATAACTTAATTTTAATTATAATATTATTATAACTAGAGCAATAGGCGGGGCATATCTAATAATCCAATGTCTAGGATGGGAGAAAAAAACGCCAAAGTTAGTTAAAGTTTAGTAGCATTTCTTAATAACACCAGTTTGAATTTAGTAGGATTTACTAGTATTTATTAATATTAGTTAAATTTTAGTAAGATTTATTAGTGACTATTAGTATCAGTCAAAGTCAGTGACTCTATTAGTATCAAAAAAATTTTAGTAGGATTTATTAGTACCTTTCAGAATCAGCTAAATTTTAGTAAGGTTTATCAGTAACTCTATTAGTATCAATTTCATTTTAGTAGGCTTTATCAGTAACTTTACTAGTATTAGTTAAATTTGACTTAGATTTATTAGTTACTCTATTAGCATCAGTTTAATTTTAGTAGGATTTATTAATACCTATTAATATGAGTTAAATTTTAATAGGACTTATCAATAACTCTATTAGTATCAGTTAAATTATTAATATATTCTCCTACCAATAATGTACTAAGATTTGTAATTCAATCTAATTATTGTCCATAAAAAAAAAGAAATATGTTCAGCACAGAATAAGATCAACAACTGCCTTTGCTTTTAATAAAAATATTGATGAAGGCCCTTGCATTTTTAAAGACTTATTATGGATCTTAATTTTAAGCTAAATAAAAGTGGTCCATTCACTTTATAAAAAAAATTAAAGGGAAATGCTAAAGTGAATTGTGTTACGCACGAAATTAGGCCTTTGACATTGTGTCGAGTTTAAGTATAAATTTTGAAATGGGTGATAAAGAAATTTACTCTGAAATTTACTCTGAAAAGTCCAAATTAAATATAGTAAACCGAAGTTAGGTTCAGGTTTTAATTATTAATTCATATTTGCTTTTTTTTCAAATTTATATTATTATTACTGTTACTACCATTATTATTAGTATTAATGGCTTTAATATTTCAATTATTATTATTATTATTATTATTATTATTATTATTATTATTATTATTATTATTATTATTATTATTATTATTATTTATTATTATTATTATTATTATTATTTTTTTAATTTATTATTATTATTATTGGACTTGTTATTATTATTATTATTATTATTATTATTATTATTATTATTATTATTATTATTATAATCTAGATTCTATTCAATGAAAAAAAAAAATATCTATGAACCTAATTGAGTAATAAAAACAAAGCCGGCTTACCAGGAAATAATGTTGAAGCTTCTTTTTTTAAACAAGTGTCCAGTGAGACTGTAGCCAAGTAAGTGATGGAGGTGGGCTGAGAAGGGAAGCATCATGGAGGAAAAAGGGTAGGTGAAGTAGATCGGAAGATGGGAAATTCTTTATCAAGAAAATTAAAATTTATTCGAGAGGCGAGAAGGTTACACACGTTCATGAATATGAAGAGCAGAATTTTAAAATAATAATTACCTGTTGTTTTCCGTGAGGAAAGCATAAAGTAAATTATATAATTAATAATATAAAGATCATATTGCATATCGCCAAACGAAAAGTGGATTATATGTCCTAAGAATTTTCCATAGGGAAAAAGGCCTAGACATTAATAATTATGTAAATTTAATTTGGAAGAGAATTACAAAAGTGAATTCAGAGTACCGAGGACATGCTAAATGGAAGAGAAAAAGGAAATAAAAATTTTTGAAATGAATTTTAAATCTATTGGAGTAAGTTAAATAAAAATTTAAAGCAAATTTACAAATATATACTATATATATGTATATATATATATATATATTATATATATATATATATATATATTATATAATATATATATATATATCTTATTAATATATATATATATAATATATATATATTATAATATATATAATACGCCCCGGTATACATATATATAATATATATAATATATAGTAGATATTATATATATATATTATATATTATTATAATATATAAATATATATATATATATATATATTATATATATTATATTATATATATATATATAATATATAATTATATATAAATATATATATATATATATAGATATTTATATATATATATATATATATTATATATTAATTATATATATATATATATATATATAATATTATTTTGTATTGCAAATGGAATTTAAATATTAAATTTTTCCAACTGGCTCGTAAGCCAGTGAATAGTTAAAGAAGTAAATGACTCCTTTGAATATTTAGCTATCATATATCTGTAGTAAAGGATATCTGATCAGGAGCCTTAGATAACTTCTCGAAATATTGCTGATCTTGGGATTTACTGTACGAAGTTGCAACATCATCTCTGCTACAAAAAAATATTTTTCTACTAGAAGTAAGATCATTTGGTTGAGCTGGCAAGTTTCTATGATTCCGGCTGCTCTTCAGTGATATGGTGAATTTCTCTGGTTACTCATTGCCAATAAAATTTATTTATTTTCTGATATTTTTTATTCTTTTACGAATGATGATATTTCAAAACAATTTTGGGGGGGAAGAAATTTTCTCAAGACTCACTTTTGTTTCACGGCTTCGATTTTTCGCTATTTTGGGTGTCCAGTGTTCTAAAAAATACGGGATTCTCCCTTTTACTCAATTTTTTTGACTTCCTGATAACATTTCTTACGTGATGATTTATACCATATATTTATGAAGTGGCTTTGTTTAATCGTTTTTGGTGAGACTACCTAGTTTTTTTTTTTGTGGCATATTTTTACACTCTATTAAAGATTTGTAACATTATTAATAATAAAAATATCTTTAAGAATATGATGTCATTTTAAAACAATTTTTTTTGAGGTGGTTATTGTGACAAATCTGTAATCAAATTAATGAATAAATCTTTATTTTATTTATATTATATACTGATATATATATATATATAATATATATATATAATATATATATATATATATATAATATATATATATATATAATATATTTATATTATATTATATATATATATATATATATATTATATATATAATATTAATATATATATAGTGAAATATATATAGGGGAAAGCCGGTCACGGAGGGAAAAACCGGTCAGTTTAAAATAAATTGTTAATATTTTTTTAAATTAAAAAAAATTTTTCAATTCGAGAAAGGTTTTTTAAGATTAGCAAATAGATTATATTTTAACCATATAGCTATAAAAATTTAAGTAAAACCTACTAGTCCAAAAAATTTCCCGAAGTTGGAAAAAATTTTTTTTTTTGTTTTTGCAAAAAAATTCTAAAACCTCGTAAATCTCGTAGAATTAAGATATCAGAATTTTGGGTTAGATGCATATTAGCAAGTCTTCTGGCAACAAATTTTCCATGTAAAAAATTTAAATATTAGAGTCTTTTTGTTAAAGTATAAATTAGAGTTTTTTACAATTTCGGGGGAAAACCGGTCAGGAGTCGGGGAAAACCGGTAATTAAAGAAATGTTTTAAAAAATGTCTACTTTTTTTAGTTTTCAATATATTTTGTCATTATGGTTTCAGTAGAATAGAAATAATGTTCTGTAAAATCATTCTAACTTTATTATTTTACTAGTGTAAAGGATAAAAAAAGTTCACGTGAATGTGCGTAATAAACTCTAATAAAAAAAAAAAAACGGCTATTTGTTAAAAGTGCAAATATTATTATTAAAATTATTAAAACTTGATAAATTATAAAATAATTATAATATTGTGAAAAATTTTTCGGCAAAAAGTTCCCGAGTGAAATGTGCGTACATAGGCCTATCGTAATATAAAGTGCCAATTTTTTTAAAAAGTTGAAATATTATTTATTTTATAGAATTATTAAAATTATTGTCATAATTCATTTTTTTTTCAATGCTTATTAGCATAAAAAATGAAAAAAATTTTCAAATTTTGTAAAAAATCAACGAGTTTGCAAAATGTTAATAAAAAATAACTAGACTTTGTGTTTTTCCATCCCAAATTAATGAACTTTAAAATTTGTAACTATTTAACATTAAATTATAATTAATAAGTAATATTGGACAAGCACACAGAAATAATATTTAATCGACGGCATATTTTCCCAGACGCCCACTGACCGGTTTTTCGATTACAATTTTTTTGAAAAATGGAATTTTTTCAAAAAAATTTTGAAAAATATGTCATTTCGAGATTTTATTATTTTTCATTTATTCTAAAAATTAAGGAAACTCTAAATGTGAGAAAAACTATTAAGTAATTGATATCACTTAAAATTATGATTTTTCATGATTCATTAAAAAAAAAAACGGACCGATTTTTATTAGACCGGGTTTTTCCCCCCATTTTAACGAGTATAGAGAATTATTATATCATTATATATAATATTATTATATATATATATATAATTATATATATATATCTATATATATATAATTATATTATATATATATTACTATATAATTATATATATATATATATTATATATACTATATTTATATAATAAGATTTTATATTGAAAGAAATTTTTAGAATTATTTATTACATTTCTTTTTATTAAGTCAAAGGAAAGTTCATTAGAAATTCCCGTTCCAGGCCGGAATTTTTTGTGATTCCGGCTAATTCCAGTTTCACGGCTTGGAACCAGTAACAAAATTCAATATCTGGTGCACCCTAATATATATATATGGATATATATAATATATATTATTAATATATATATAATATTATATATATATATATAATATATAATATATATATATATATATATATATATATATTATAAATTATCTATTATATATTATAATATAAGGGTCGAGAAAAGTATATCTAATATATATATATATATATATATATATATATATATATATATAATATATATATATCTCGTGTATATATATATATTATATATATATATATATATATATATATTATATATATTATATATTTATATTTATATATATTAATATTATATATAGGTATATATATATTATATGGTAATATATATATATATATATATATATATATTATATAATATACTATCATGCAAGGTACGCTACTTTCCCACAAATCTTTTCCTTCAGTTTCCGGAAAATGGGGAGTTATTGGTATAGGCCTTGGATATTTTGTAGGATAACGCAATCAGACTCAAGTTCAGAATAAGGTTTATTTTGCGAATAAAATTTACACCACTGTGAAGAGTGCCAAGAAAATCACTAATTTAGCACAGAGAGAAAATTACACAAGCAGAGAGGCTCACCTCTTAAGAATAAAATCTATATTCCGGCGTGTACAGCTGAAGGTCTGGGCTAGGGGGAAGGAGAGGGGGGGAGAAGGAGGGATGACGTTCTCATGGGTGATAAGGGAAAAGAGTTTCCAGAAAGAATTTTCCTAATATTTAGGTGTGGTTTGTCTTGTTAAAAATATTGACGTAAAAAAAAGAAAAAGAAAAATCCAAGAAACAAGAATAAAAATGGTACATTTTAAATTCGTTGCTAGGAAATAAGAGATCAAGAATATTTTATTTTAATTTATCAGGAAAACTGCGTGTTGGCAACTTTGATTAATTTTATTTAGCAGTAAAAGATGGGGGAAGACAAAATAAACAGGGGGAGTATTTTATCAGCGTGTTTGTGTTTCCCGAGAGAGAGGGGGGGGGGGTTTGGAAATCGGACGAGGCGTGATGGGGGGGGGAAGAGTTTGGGGTAGGAACAAAAGAAATAAAAATACTGAAGTGGTGTAAGAATAGATTTTTCGAAAATATTGAATAAAAAATTTGAGAAATAAAAATAAAGAAATAAAAATATTTCATTATTTACTTCTATAACAGATCCACTGTTACAGAGTCTCCCTGCCAAAAATTTTTTTGGGCTTATGCAATTGTTGCAGATGGATTTGAGTAAGTTGGTTATATTCTGGGATAAATGGGTAAAGTTGTTTTGGGTTGTACAAGAGTGTACTGAATATTGGGTGCTGCTGAAGGAGCTGTAGGAGGGACTGCATTAACTGCCTGAATCGGACAGAGTTTAAGATAGACATAGTAGGTTCCTACAATGCAGAGAATAGTAATAAAAATAACCGGATATGGAAAAAAGAATGGATGTTGATTAATTCCTGGGTCTGTAAAGTTTTGTTGAGTGCCCAAGATACATAAACCCAACACCCCCTCAGACCAATGTGGATGGATAGATTTCAATTTCAAGAGAGAGGGAGGCTGATAGCAATATTTGAAGGAAGAATCAATTATAAGCATGTTGCCTGTGAGAAAAATATATTAAAAAGTTTTATGAGAGATTAATTATAAACCGTGTGAAGTGAAAAACAATTATAAGTTATTTGTACTTGGATGTTAAATTCTTATCAAATTTTCTTTTGCGTTCTTATTACGTTGGAATGTGTTTACCCTTTTCCTATTTTACAGTTTTGAAAATGTTCATTTCTATATGTATTTTTATTATATACATTGGTGTAAATGTATAAATTGTTCTCCCTTGGGAGTTTTTTTAAAAGAAAACCTAAATAAACTAATGAGCGTTTAAAGAAGTTTTTGAAAGTAGGCCTTCTTGGAGGTGAAGGAGAGAAAAAAAAGTTGGGTTTTGGAGATGGTTGGAGCACGTAGGAAGAAGGTTGTTGTGGAGGAGTTGAGGGAGAGAAGTTGATGGAAATGGTAAATGAGAACTAGGTAAAGGAGAAGTTGATGGAAATGGTAAATGAGAACTAGGTAAAGGAGAGATGGTGAGAGAGGAGGAGAGATGGCTTGAGGTGGAGAAGGTGAGAACGTAGACTGGGTGGAGAGGAGAAAGATTAGATGAAGGTGGGAAAGGCCTGAAACGATTTACTGTGGTATGGAGGAGGGAGAACCAAGTTTGAAGGTGGGAAAGGCAGGGAGGGGGAGGTAAGAGATTTCTCTGTGGGGATTGCAAGGAAGGTGGGAATTGTCTTTTGAAATAGAAAATGTCAGGAATAGGTGGGTAGGGCCTAGGGGGAGTGTTGAATTGTTGAATATTAATGAGGAAGGAGTTTTGTGTTTAATTTAACAGGTGTTAAATGATATTTAGGTAGGCGCAGAAAATATGGTGGCCCTGATAAGTGGTGACGGAGATTGTTTGTTGGCATCCATAATTATGTGTGTGTTATTTGTTAAAGAGGAAGACAAAAAGTAATTCCTGAAAGTATCATCCCTTAAATTATTGTGATTTGAGGTTGAATTAGAAGAAAGAGGTGATTTGATTGAGATAAGAAAAAATGAGAAGCTACTTTAGGTGGTGTCTGAGTAGAAAAAGATTTGTAAAATCAGGAGCTGTGAAAGGTGGTTGAGCGTTCTAAAATTTCATGAAAAGATGGTTTCGAGAAGGTTAAATGGCATAATGCGTTAGGAGACAGGGTGTGAGAAGCTAATAGAAGATCTGATATCGTTTCTTCCCTCAAAAGATATAATAGCTATCTTGAAAATCCTTTTGGAGGAAAGGCAGGGGTGCCCTGAAAAACAAATTCTCATTCGTGTAGAGTGTTGAGCGGATGCGTAGAGTGAAAGGGCGAAAAAGTCGTATATTGAAGATGATAATGGAGGAGAGAGATCATAGGTTTTTAATTAAATCAAAGAAAGGATTAGAGGAATCTGTAAATTGAAAAGGTAACATATTAATGAACTAGAGGAAGAGTTTCGAAAGCTAAGTTGAGGGTCTGTTTAAAATGAAGCCCATTTTGCAATCTTTATTTGTGAAGAAGCGGGGGTGAGGTGATGCGTCGGATATCTAAAACATGGGAAGATTGAAGTAATAACTTAGTCTATTTCGTAGAATGTGCTATTTTTGCGAATTGTATTACTTACGTGCATGTGCTGCTAGCTTAACATTCTGTTTCCCTCGCTATATGATGGAGGAAGTGCGCTTTCCGATGTTCAATAATATGTTGAAAGGTTATGTTTTGCCGGTTTTTATCATTCAGTAGCTTTGGCCTATTTTTACGCATTTGAGGAACAGGTGGATGAGTGCGATGGCGTGGCTCGTTTTAACCTGCATTCGCTGTGCCTGAGATGTAGGTGCAGTGTATGCTCTGTTCAAATTTGTCACCTTCCAATGTTCTGATCTTTGCGTTGGACGATGCTCTATTATCCGAAAATCGCTTGTGAACTGTCCAACTATATCAGTCTCTGCTAGTTCGAAACTTTACATCTGCTATATATTTATTCATATAAATAGAGTCATGTGGCTCCTCTGACTTTGAAATTTCAACATCTATCTCCATACCTATTTCTACTTGCTTCGTAACTCTTTTATGAATTTCATCACCATTACCATCGCTATTTTCAACTGCATTTGTGTTCACATTTCCATTTTCTAACTGCGGCATCTCCATTTCGCTTCTGGACTGGGTTGCTATCCCATTGCTTTCCAACTGTGCATTTGATACACTTCTTGATTTGCTTAAATTGGTGGTGGGCTAATCGGGTAAATGTGTCATTAAAATTTCGTAAAAAAAAGTAAAGTTGTTTGGTGTTAGATGGAATGGTTCAGTATGGCCTCATCCTCTGTTGGAAAGATGGGCAGATGATGTGGCTCTGGTTGCTTTTGTGGCAGTGCATAGTTGACGTGGGAATGTGTTGTGTCTCCCAGCAGGTGATGTGCTGGTGTAAAAAACTGGTGGCGTCGATTGAAGCTTTTGCTGTTTCCTGGACGGGTATAAGACGTGCTCCACAATACCAAAATATATTGAACATTAGGTTTACCTCATTCATATCGAAGTCCTATGCGTGACAGCTCTAAAATAACTTTAGACCTGTCTTGGAGAACACCCCTTGTCCTGAAACCGATGGTTTGGGATCAGTAGTGTTCCCCAATTTCTGAAAAAACTAGTATTCAGTAACAACATTCGCACTTCATTTATGCTATCTGGTTACCCATTTTGAATGTAGGTCAGCGGTGAGTCTACGATTCTCTATTTGAACGTGCCGGGTAAATGTGCGTACACCATGGAAAACTGTTTAGGGCTGCATGAAGTTTAAGAATTGCTCGTTGGAAATGGGAGTATGCATTAAAAACATAATCGAACATGGCATTTTTATCATTAAGTAAAATTTCACCTATGTGGTTTTCCCCTGGTCATAGATGGCTACATATAAAATTGTTAGGAGAAGCTTTGCTGAAAGAAAAATGAGGATTAAGAACATTTACATTATTTGGTTGATTAACATCATTAGAAATAACATGACACGTTTGCATATTTGCATGTGAAAACCTTTCTTTCATAGTTGCGTTTAGCTTTCTGTGAGAGGTGGTTTTGTGATCATTCTTTACATTCCTAATTGTGCTCGAGGAGCAATGAGAATTTGTTTTAAATAAATTGCTTAATTTAATAAATGGAATGTTATTTCTGCTGTTTTTAAGAACATTTAAATAATTTGCTTTTGATATGCTTTATCATTTAATACATGTTGAACATCTAAATAATTTTTATATTTGCAATGTGAACCAAAATAAGTTGTTTGCATATTTACATTTGTTAAAATTTCATTATTAATAAAGTTATTTGTGTGAGTGATGGCGTTTCTGTTACCATTTACATTCATAGCTGAATCGAAATCACCAAGAGTGGTGGAACTGCTATTACCATTTGGAAAATCAGGATTGCGGAGGGGAGTCGTTTCTTGTTGTTCTGCCCTCCTTAATGAAAAAAATCCTGACTGCTCATCGTATTGATTTTCAACTATTTCATCATAAAAATAGTTTTCTTTTATCGTAATAGTTCTCTTCTTGAGGTGTTTCATATTGATCATCTAAAGCTTCTTCATATTCATCTGTTGGTTCAGCCATTCTTGCGTAAGACGTTTGGTCATTTCTCCATGAAGGTTTATGATTCTGTTGTGGCGTTTGCTGATAGGTTGGTTTGGTTTTGGGTCTCACACCCTGATATGATTGTGTCTAAAAATGCCTGTAGCCATCCATCTGTTGTTTATAATATCTTGTTTGATTTGATCAGTTATCGGCGCGTGCTTCAATGGAATATATGTGTTATTGGGATTCCACTTTGAATCCTTACAGTTATACTTAGATCCCCTTCTGTGCTTCTCGTTACAATTCCGGCAGTAAGGATCGAAAGGACAAAATGGAGTGGTGTGCCCGGCTCTTTCGCAATTGAAACATAATTGGAAGTTTTGGTGCTGGTAATTTTGTCTAGGTTGAAATGCTGGTGCTTGTGGATTTGCTTGATGGTTGAAAATTTTTCTTTGATAATTTGGTTGGGGTTGCTGAAAGTTTTGGCGCTGGGGAAAATTTTGAGGCTTTTGTATGAATGGCGCAGCTTTTTGAAAATTGAAATTGGCTTGAGGAATAACCATTTTGATCGGGTTATTTAATCTGCCCTCAGACCTCTGTAAAAATTCCTGAATTTGGTCTGTGATGTCTAGGTTTGGGTTATAGAACTTTTTGAAATCTCGCTTAAATATATCAGGTTTGTCGGGCAATAAAGTACCCAGATGTAAAAATGCAGTGGCCGTGATGAGTTTTTCGTCAGGTTGAAACGCATCACCAAAATGTGAAAGAGTATCATAAAGTTCGGTGTATAGTTCTTGCAAAGAAAGAGCCACAGAACTGAGTGAGCGATTTTCGGCCCATTTAAAATTTCGTACACGCAACATTGCGTCTAGAGATGAAAGAGGTTTATCTGGAAAAATTAGGGCCTTTATCTTGGCCATGAAAACATCAAGTGTTGGTATGTTGAAAATTTTTGGTTTTGCGTTTAAAAATTGCCTCACTTCAGAATCAGGGTCGTTGCTGACCTGATTTAATGCCTGTGCCAATTTGGTTTCTTCAGAGACAGTGCTCGAGTTGAATGTTTTCTCTGACGTTAATTTCCCAAGTAGAAAGAGATGGACCCTGCCATTTGCCATTGACTCTACCCGTGAGAAGCAATTCTGGTCTCGTCACTTGGGTGATGGTGGCGATAGGTTGGGCCGGAGTTTGGGCTGTAGCCCCATTATTGGCTGGCGTTGAGTCAGCATTAGTCATGTTTAGATTAGTTTTATATATGTTATAAAAAAAAATAGACCCCAAAATTTTGTTACGTTAAAGTTAGATTTATTGCTTTCGTTATTATAAAATGCAAAGGGGTGTATCAATTTTATATTCAAAAATTATATATCAGCTTTGTTTGTAAAATAATAACTTTTGAGAAAAATTGTCTAACCTGCGGTGTGTAATAATCTTGAAGTGAAGTTCTTGGCACTCTTTGCTTTGCGTTTGCTTCTTTCTTCACCTATATAAACTCCAGTAGCTTGCTGTGGAACCCCTTCTTATCTTCGCCAATACTCTAAAAATGAGTCGCTCATGCAAGGTACGCTACTTTCCCACAAAATCTTTTCCTTCAGTTTCCGGAAAATGGGGAGTTATTGGTATAGGCCTTGGATATTTTGTAGGATAACGCAATCAGACTCAAGTTCAGAATAAGGTTTATTTTGCGAATAAAATTTACACCACTGTGAAGAGTGCCAAGAAAATCACTAATTTAGCACAGAGAGAAAATTACACAAGCAGAGAGGCTCACCTCTTAAGAATAAAATCTATATTCTGGCGTGTACAGCCGAAGGTCTGGGCTAGGGGAAAGGAGAGGGGGGGAGGAGGGATGACGTTCTCATGGGTGATAAGGGAAAAGAGTTTCCAGAAAGAATTTTCCTAATATTTAGGTGTTGTTTGTCTTGTTAAAAATATTGACGTTAAAAAAGAAAAAGAAAAATCCAGGAAACAAGAATAAAAATGGTACATTTTAAATTCGTTGCTAGGAAATAAGAGATCAAGAATATTTTATTTTAATTTATCAGGAAAACTGCGTGTTGGCAACTTTGATTAATTTTATTTAGCAGTAAAAGATGGGGGAAGACAAAATAAACAGGGGGAGTATTTTATCAGCGTGTTTGTGTTTCCCAGAGGGAGGGGGGGGGGGATATAAGGCAACATCTCGGCACGAGCGGCGCGTATGGGGGGGTGAGAGTTTGTGGTAGGAAAACAAAAGAAATTAAAAAATACTGACAGTGGTGTTAAAAATAGAGTTTTCTTCGAAAATATTGATCAAAAATTGAGAAATAAAAATGACATAAAAAAAACATATCTTCTTTGTTTTACCTTTTTATTCAACATCCACTTTATATATATATTATATATATATATATATATATATATATATATATTATATTATATATATATATATGATATATGATATATATGATGGGACAATTAATCGTCATCAGCATATTTTTCCTCAATCATCGTCGTTGTCATCATCAATTTTCTGCAGATTACACCAGAAACTGGAGAAAGATTGTTTCTGCCATCATAAATTTAAGAGGCGGTTAAATTTAAAGTTACTAGAATTTCATATTAATTGACCATATATATATTATATAAAATCTTTTTTAAAATCAATGTTTTGAAGATACTTTGAAGATATTAAAATTATATAAAATATTAAGTTGAAATGTAATGAGCATGAATGATTTTAATATTAATTAAATCAATATTACACTGGTCTACAAAAAAACATTTTTTTTTTCTGGCATGGACTTTTCCAGCTGATTTATACTAATTCGAGGGTGCTGATTCCAAATCTTATCTCAGATTTTCACTATCACATCCCATTTCTATGCAATCGGCAAGCCACCTTTTTATGGATTTTTTTTTTTTATCCGAAATTAACACTTTGTCACTGATGATTGCAAGTTGTTGCGAGTCAGTGACTGCTTTAGTGATAAAAGATGGTGGTTTATTTGGGCAATAGTGTGTTTATTAATATCATATTCTGTACATTTCACAATTTATTACATTATTACATATTACACTCATTTTATGTACATATCACAATTTATTTAATATTTGTGATCTAACAATGGCTACAACATCTGAAAGAAGAAAATGCCATAATGACACAGATATCTTCTGTTATATCTGTGGGGACTTCACTTTCCAGGATCAAAGGCGCAATGTTAATACCTTTGTCAAGAGGGTGTATCTGGCCTACTTTAAAGTAGGACTGGGAGACCACAACAAATATTGGGCTTCTCACAAAGTGTGCAAAATGTGTGTTAAAACTTTGTGATCATGGTCTAAAGGAAAGAATGCCAAGCTGAGATTTGGTATGCCAATGGTTTGTAGAGAACCAATGGATGACTTCTACTTCTGCTTTGTCAATGTAAAAGTTTTCAATAAGACAAACAAATACCACTTATAATACCCAAATATCCCATCTGCCAGACGACCAGTTGAACACTGTAAGGAAATACCTATGCCTGCGTTTACTGAGCTACCAGAGATGATGTTAAAAATATCAGTTTACCTTCTTCTACAGATGATGAGGATGATGCTCTGACCAAATATGCGCCTTCTGTTGCAGATTTTAATACAATTGCTATGTTTAGTCAGCCTTAATTAAATGATCTGGTAAGAGATTTGTATTTGCCAAAGCAGTCTGCTGAATTGCTGGCTTCCAGGCTGCAAGAGAAAGGAACACTCAGACCTGGCACTAGTGTCTTCTTTTATTCGAACAGAGCAACAGCTCTGCGAAAGTACTTCCATTCAGATGGTCAACTTATTTATTGTAATGATGTTGAAGGAATTCTTCTCAATATGGGACTGCTAGCATATGATTCAAGTGAATGGAGACTTTTTATTGACAGTAGTAAAAGAAGTTTGAAATGTGTGTTACTGCACAACGGAAATATATACCGTCAACCGGGGTAATTTCAGAAAAAATCGGCCTTTTTTGGTTTTTAAGTAACTGTAACTTAAAAACTATAACACTTACAGAAATTAGTTCTAGATATGATAATAAAATATGGGCATTTGGCAATCATTTAATGTAAAGAAATTAAAAAATAAAAATAATAACTTTTTAAAAAAAAAAAGAAGGAAAATTTTTTTTTTTTGGGGGCAATTTCAGAAAACCTAAAAAAATATATAAATTTTACCCATTTTTGGTTGACACTAGCTGAAATGAGCTTCCCTAACGTGTTAGTAGTAAGAATGATAAATTAGCTGCATTGCCAGATTTAGCTGATTTTTTGTTAAATCTGGCACCCTTAGCAATTTTTAGCTACTTTTTAGTTTTTGTTGTTGTCGGGTATGTTTATATGGGTTTCCGATGCCTCCGAGTCGATTCCCGTGGTTACTGAGTCAATTGGCCACCCCAGTCAAGGGTGGGGGGGAATGGAATGGAAATCTGAAATTGCCCCGGGGTCATAAATGTTAAATAACTTTTTAATGAAATGTGCTATCAATATATATTTTATATGTATACATAGCTTAAAACCTGTACTATCAAAAAGTATGTGATCAAATTTTACAATTTTTTTTTTATTTTTTGTACACAGACCTTATAAATCGAAATTAACAATTTTAAAAAAAAAAATTTTTTTTTAAGAAAAATCAAGAAATCTAGGTTATTTATATATTTTTTATAAAAACTTTTTTTGCAGTTCACTGCACCTAGTCTGCTACAACTTTTATTAAATTTTTTTTTTTTGTAAAACTTTTAGTTTTTGTAAAACAATAAAAACTAAAAATTCTGAAATTACCCCAGTTGACGGTATGGTTCAATTCAATATGAATTCAATATGACACTCTGTACAAATAAAAGAAGAGTATGCCAACATCAAGAAAATTCTGGATAGATTGCAATACCATCTTCATGGATGGTTAATTTGTGTGGATTTGAAAATGATTCATTTTCTGCTGGGGCAGCAAGGAGGTTACACCAAATACCCTTGTTTCCTGTGCTACTGGGACAGTAGGGCTACATTAGAACACTGGGTTATATACAAGACTTGACCACCAAGAGTCAATTAAACGCCTGGGTGACAAGAACATCAAGAATGAGCTTCTGGTTGAAAGGAATAAAATTGTATTTCCCTACTGCACATAAAACTTGGGTTAATGAAGCAATTCGTCAAAGCTCTTGATCACACTGGAGAGCTATATTTTTTCAATCTTTCCAAGTCTCAGTGCCGAGAAGAAAAAGGCAGGAATATTTGATGGCTCTCAAATAAGAAAACTCATCAGTGATCCACACTTTGTTACAACAAACAACTATGACTGCGGCAGAGGCTAGAGCTTGAAGCGCATGCATTCTCTGATGTGGTACCGAGAGATTGTGGAGTAGCTGCTCTCGAGTTTCCAAGCACTTGGATATAGAATGAGCATTGAAGTTCACTCCTTACATAGTCACTTGGACGAACTTTCAGAGAACTTGAGTCTCGTGAGCGAAGAGCAAGTTGAATGCTTTCATCAAAACATTAAAGTTTTGGAAGAACGCTACCAAGGCCGATGGGACACCAACATGATGGCAGATTACTGCTGGTCCTTGTTGAGAGACATTCCACAAGCTGTGTACATCGGAGATCGTCAAGAGGTCGTTTGTGCAAATGCAACATCACTTTTGTCAATTTACGTTTTTGCACATATTTTCCCTAATTTCACATGTTAATTCTAAAATGGTAATAAGCATTTACTCGCTGCATCGACTGTCACAACTTTGTGCTTCGGATCATTAAATGTATTTTTCATTATTATTGTATATTGTATCTTACCTTATTCTGATCTGTAAGTCTTTTCAGATATTCAAAAAATTATAATAAATTTGCTGTTTATTTGAAACTGCAATATGTGATATCTCAAAAACCTGATGTGATAGACAAAAACCGATTACAGATTTGGAATCAGCACCCCATAATTACCTTAAAATTGTTGGAAAACCTTATACTATAAAAATATTATTGATCAGTGCTATTAATCAAGAGAAATTATTATTATTATTATTATTATTATTATTATTATTATTATTACTACATAGAAATTAGAAACAAAGCCAAGATGTTAACGAATAACAGGAAAACTTTCTATGTATTAATGCGGTTCTTAGTGAACACAATTTAATTCTTCCTTATTATAAATTTATTAAATTTTTAAAATATGCTTTTTCAATTAATCGTCAGTTTAAATTTCTTTTCTTAATCATCCCATCACTAATATATATACTGTTTATCTTCTTCTACCTTTTTCTCCCCAAGACTGGGGGTAAGGTGCGTACATGCATCAGAAAAGAAAAGCAGTAGAAGAATATGACAAAAGTCGAAAAGAAAGCCCAGCTTTACCTCCCCCTCTTTACCATTAATTAGTAAGAACTCGTCGCAGTCAGAAAATCCACCCTAGAGCTTCACGGGGCTGTGACTGATCTTCACTATGGTAAATCGTCCAGTGTAGGGTTCATCCCCTGGCCCAGGTGGGCCACAACCATTCCCCCTCACAAAACCCCGCCATTCTCTCCTATAATGCACCTTTCTTCTCGCCTCTGTCAAACTCACATTTCTCTCCTGCAGACATTCCTTTACTGACTCAATCCACTTTTTCTTCGGTCTCCCGGCCAGTCAGTTCCCAACACACTCACCACTATACATCTGATTAACCAACCGACTATCATTCATCCTTTCCACATGACCAAACCATCTCAACATACTTTCATTTATTCTCTCGTTTACCCCTTTCTTCACACCACACAACTCTCTAATACATTCATTCCTCATTTTATCAATTCTTCTCACCTAGCACGCCCATAAGATTGTCCATCTGAACACATTGAACTTTAGATCTATACTTCTTATTCCAGACCATAGTCTCACTACTTTACATTAACATAGGTAACAACATACCCTTATGCAAAACCCTAGCGCACTCCAGACTTAGTCCTTTTTACATTCACCAATGATTTAATTGCACCAGCCACCTTCCTGCCATTCACAACTTTCCTACTACACTCTACATCATCCGTTCCCTTTTCATCCAACATATACTCTAAATATTTAAACTCAGACACTTGTTCCAGCTGCTCACCATCCAACATAACTTCACACTGAGGACTGTCCTCACTCACAACTAGGGTTGGGAAAAAACCCGGTTTTTTCATGTTTTTTTTGTTTTTTTTTGTTTTTTTATTAAATGTATTTTTAAAAATATAAAGAGGCTAATATGATATTTCACGAGTATTTTCATTTTTCAAATATGAGGATACCTGAAATTAAACAAATATTCCATTTTAATTTATAAAATAGCAGAACTACCTTTCTCTTATATTTTATCAATTGTTTTTGTTACAATTTATAGTAGGTTGTAGCCTGCAGACTGCTGTTTGTAGGTTTCTACTTACTAATTTTACTATGTATCTTACATTTGTATCATATAATCATATTTATAATTTACTTTTAAACATTAATGTATATTATATTTATATAGAATGAGTCTGAATGACAAAACTCAAAAGTGACTTAAGGGATGCAAATGAAATAATAAAAATATTGAAATTAAAATTATACCAAGATTGTAAATGAAGGACGATGAGTGAATGACTAAATTAAATATTTGGCTTTGGAATATCAACTTTTGATTCACTAATCACTAGTCCCCACTACCCAGACCCCAGTCACTACTGAGTACTGACTACTGTGCTGTGACTTGTCAAGCTCATTATCACTGGGCTCATTAGCGTGATCAGCCACATTTAATTTTGAAATGACTGATAAGTTTGATATCTCAGAGTCGTATGAAGTATCATGTGAGAATGACAGTGGTGAAGGGGCAGTAACAGGACTCTTAAGCTTAGCTGCCTTAGCATAATCATCTCTCTCAGTTGGCAAATTTTCAAATTTCCTAGTTCTAGATTATGAGCAATAAATACTAGTTTGCAGCGATCTACACACAACAAAAGTTACATTTCATGCGAGGGCCTTTGCTACCTTTTATTTCCTTAAGAAGTACAGTCACACGACTTTTTGCACGTGGCATTTTTAAATTGTTTAAATAATTATGATAAAAATGTTACTGAAAGCTGAAACAGAGTAAGAAAACATTAATGAAACCACAAACAAAATATTATGAATATAAAATTTCAGAATATAAAATAAAAATATAGAAAACCCATAAAAATTTTGAACACAAACTCAGGGGCTTCCACCTTGTAGGAAATTGGAACCAAAAAATGTCCAAATTAGAGCATATTTGCTAAAACTTATAATAAAATTGTTCAAACATGTAAATTCCACAACTTAATTGAAAAAAACGAAAAAAACAAATTTTTACTTGTTTTTTTCAGGCTGTGTTTTTTTCATGAAAAAAACCAAGCTTGTTTTTTTCCTTTCCCAACCCTACTCACAACCATAACCTTACTCTTATCCACGTTTACTTTCAAGCCTCTCCTTTTATACACTCTGCCAAATCTCTCTACCAATCCTCTCAAACTCTCTTCAGATTCGCCACACAAAACCAAATCATCCGCATATAATAGGTAGGGCACCCTCCACTCATCTCCATCCTCCATCATTCTAACACCATTTCCTGCCATCCCTACCTTGAATTCTTTCATAACCCCATCCATATACAAATTGAATAACCAAAGAGACATAACACAACCCTGTCTCACTCCGCTATTAATCCAAAACCAATCACCATTGACACCATTTATTCTTACACACGCCTCACTATCGTCATACATACTTTTGATTCCATTCAGAAGCCTAACACCAACACCATATATTACTAACACCTGCCATAGAGCTTCCCTATTAACCCTGTCATATGCCTGTTGCAAATCCATAAATCCTTAATACAATTTATTCTTCTTCTCCCTCATTTTCTCAATCATTTGTTTCAATGTAAAGATTTGATCCACACATCCTCTACCACTCCTAAACGCACCTTGTTCTTCACCAATCAGTCCTTCAGTCACTCGACGCACTCTTTCGACCAAAATACCAGCATATACCTTCCCTACAACACTCAATAAACTTATTCCCCTATAATTTCTACAGTTCCCCTTATCTCCCTTACCCTTATATAAGGGTACTATTACTGCTCTCCTCCAATCCCTTGGAACTATACTCTCCATAAACGCTTTATTACACAGCTTCCAAATCCAATCAATCACCATCTCGCCTCCGTTCTTGATCATTTCACCAGTAATTTCATCTATACCTGCAGATTTACCATTCTTCAACTTTCTCACTCTACCCATTACCTCCTCCTTGCTAATAACCTCATCCCCAAAATACCTATTCCTTCTTGCACCATCAAACCCACATTCACTATCACTTCTTCATTACTGCCAATATTATGCAGATTTTCGAAGTGTTCTTTCCACACTCCCCTCATATCCATTTCATCAGTTACAAAAGCACCATCCCTATTCATTATTCTAAGCTTGTTCCCCTTATTCTCATTCTTAACCTTTCGCGCTTCCTTCCAGAAGAGCTTCCTATTCCCTTGTAAGTGCCCATTCATCCTCCTTCCAAACTGTTCATTTACCTCTTCTTTTCTCCTACGTATGCACCTTTTTAGTATTTCTTTTTTCCTCCTTATATAATTCCAAGCATCTTTCTTTTGAGACTTCATCATTTGCCTTTAGTACATTCAACCAAGCTTCTTTTTTACCTTTAACCGCTTTCCTCACCTCTTCATTCCACCATTCACTGTTAACATTCTTACTTCCTACCTTAGCCCATCCACATACTTCTCTTGCACTACTAACAACTGCTTCCTTCATTTGCCCCCAGATTTGTTCAGTATCAACTTGTTCACATTCAACTGATTTACTTGCCAGCGCTCTTACATACTTATCCTTATTGTCTTGTTCACCTAACTTCTCACTCTTAATTTTACCTATCTTCGTATCACCTTCCTCTCCATCCAAGAAGCCCCACTAACTTAATTTTACATATAACAACATAATGATCCGATGATCCCATTCCTAAACCCCTCACTGATTTAACATCCAACACATACTTCAACATCTCCTTCTTCACCAACACAAAAACAATCATACATTTCACTTTGATACCATCTCTACCTACACCAACTCTAGTATACTTATGGATACTCTTATGTTTAAAGAAAGTATTACTTACACACATACCTCTCTCTTCACAGATATCAATCACCTTCCTACCATTCTCATTTTCTCCCGGACACCCCAAAACCACCTGTTATACCATCCCTTTTTTGATCACCTATCCAACCATTCAGGTCCCCCAACACTATCAATCTGAAGCTCCTACTCACCCCATCCAGAACATCCATTCAGATTATCCCAAAAATCGTACTCTCCAACATTTCCCTCAGATGGACCCTACGTCACAACCACACATACCTTGAACTTTCAAACTTAAATTTAACCATTCACACACACACACAAAGTCTACATAGCTTTGTACCACAGGTCACTCATCAAAATTGCAACTTCTTCTCTTCCCCTCTCATTCCTTTCCACACCAGCACACACACATTTCACACCACACCACTCATTTTCACGGTTTCCTTTCATCTTTGTTTCAGTCACAGCGAGCAAATCAAATTTGCCCTTTCTAAATACATCTATCACCTCTCTCCTTTTCTGCTCAACATTTATTCCTCTGACATTCCATGTACCCATACGATTCATACAATTTCGCCGAAAATTAGAAGGCCGTTTACGGCGATCACAACCATCTCCGAGGCATGCATCAGCATTCCTAGCAAGAGATAGGTGGTAGTGGGCAGCCAACCCAACTACCGTCCCTTAGTCGCCTTCTATGACACGCAGGACATACGATGTGGATAATTCTTTCTCATCCACACATAGGGACAATTTATACCGGTATATATATATATATATATATATATATATATATATATATATATATATATATATATATATATATATATATATATATATATATATATATATATACTATAAGTATTTTGCTATATATATATATATATATATATATTTATCAGGGTTGGGTTCAAGTACAAAGTACTTGTACTTGTACGTAAGTAAATTTTTAGAGTACTTGTACTTGCAGTTCTAAAAACCAGTGTACTTGTACTTGAACCTTTTGTACTTGATACTTGTGCTTGGTACTTACCAAGTACTTTTGGCATTTTTAACTTGCCAATATTTTTCTTTATCATTTTCCCTACGTATTATTTTTATAAATGTATTCAAAATAAATTTCCATTTACGAAATATAGAGTATGTCATTATATATATATAAATATATATATATATATATATATATATATATATAAATAAAAAAAATATATATATATATATATATATATATATATATATATATATATATATATATATATATATATATATATAGATATATATATATATATATATATATATATATATATATATATATATATATTAATATATATATATATATATATAATAATAATAATAATAATATATATAATAATAATATATATATATATATATAATATATAACATATATAATAATAAATATATATAATAAATAATAATAAAATATAATAATATATATAATAATATATATATATATATATATATATAATATAATAATATATATATATATATATAATATAATATATATAATATAATAATAATAATAATAATAATAAATATATATAATATAAATAATAATAATAATAATAATAATAATAATAATGATAAAATAATAATAATAAAAATAATAATATAATAATAATAATAAAAATATAAATATATATGTATATACCGGTATGTAATATATGCCGTTAATAATAATATATGCCGTTATATAATATATGCTGTATGTAATAATAATATATGTATATATATGTATATGTATATATATATATATATATATATATATATATATATATATATATATATATATATATATATATATATATATATATATATCATCATCATCATCATCATCATCATCACATCAACAACCACCTTTTTTTCCCCAAGACTGGGGGTAAGGTGCGTAACATGTACCAGAAACAGAAAAGTAGTAGAAGAATATGACACAAGTCGAAAAGAAAGCCCAGCCTTACCTCCCTTTTATACCTATTAGTGGGAACTCGCCGCACAGAAAATCCACCCTAGAGATTCACGGGACCGCGACGGACCCTCACTATGGCATCTCGCCAATGTGGGGATCATCCCTTGGCCCAGGTGGGCCACAACCATACACCCTCACAAAACCCTGCCATTCACTCCTATTATTGCACTTTTTCTCACCCCTGCCAAACTCACATTTCACTCCTCAAGACTATTTCTTTGCTGACTCAATCCACTTTTCTTCGTTCTCCCCACGATCGATTCCCAACACACTCACCACTATATCGCATAGCCAACCGACTTTCATCCATTCTTTCCACATGACCAAACCATCTAAACCAAAATACTTTCATTTATTCTCTCATTTTATCAATTCTTTTTCCTGACGTTCATTCCTCATTTTATCAATTCTTCTCACCAAACACGCCCCTAAGATTGTCCATTTGAATACATTGTACTTTAGATCTATACCTCTTATTCCAGACCATAGTCTTACTACTATACATTAACACAGGTAACAACGTACCCTCAAGCCGGAACATAGCGCACTCAAGACTTAGTCTCTTTACACATCCACCAGATTTAGTTGCACCAGCCTCCTTCCTGCAATTCACAACACCTACTACACTCGGCATCATCCGTTCCCCTTTTCGTTCAACATATATATATCCTAAATATTTAAACTCAGTCACTTGTTCCAGCTGCTCACCATCTGGCATAACTTCACACCGAGGACTGTCCTCACTCACAACCATAACCTTACTCTTATCTACGTTTGCTTTCAAACCCATCCTTTTACACACCCTCCAAATCTTTCTACCAATCTTCTCAAACTTTCTTCAGATTCACCTCACAAAACCATATTATATAGGGCATATATATATATATATATATATATATATATATATATATATATATATATATATATATATATATATATATATATATATATATATATATATATATATATATATATATATATAGAGAGAGAGAGGAGATGGTGATTCATTGGATTTGGAAGTACAATTATAACTCATAACGAGTATAGGGGGGGTATAGTTCCGAGGGATTGGAGGAGGTCAATATTAGTACCTTTATATAAGGGTAAGGGGAAAAATGTAACTGTAAGTATTATAGGGTAATTAGTTTATTGAGTGTTGTAGGGAAGATATATGCTGGTATTATGGTCGAAAGAGTGCGTCGAGTGACTGAAGAACTGATTTAGGGAAGAACAAGGTGCGTTTAGAATTGGTAGAGGATGTGTGGATCAAATCTGTACATTGAAACAAATGATTGGGATAATGAGGGAGGAGAAGAATAAATTGTATTTAGGATTTATGGATTTGCAACATGCGTATAATAGGATTAATAGGGAATCTATGGCAGATGTTAGTGATATGGTGTTGGTGGTAGGCTTCTGAATAGAATCAAAAGTATGTATGACGATAGTGAAGCGTTTGTAAGAACAAATAGAGTCGAAAGTGATTATTTTAATATTAATAGCGGAGTGAGACAGGGATGTGGTATGTCTCCTTGGCAATCCAATCTGTATATGGATGAGGTTATGAAAGAATTAGAGGTAGGGGTGACAAGGGATAGAGTTAGAATGATGGAGAATGGATGAGAGTGGAGGATTCCCTACCTATTATATGAGGATGATTTGGATTTATGTGGCGAATCTGAAGAGAGTTTGAGAGGACTAGTAGAGAGATTTGGTAGGGTGTGTAAAAGAAAGGGTTTGAAAGTAAACATATTAAGTTATGTTAGATGGTGAGCAGCTGGAAAAAGTGTCTGAATTTAAATATTTAAGATATATGTTGAATGAAAAGTGAAGAGCGGATGATGCAGAGTGTAGTAGGAAAATTGGAATGGCACTAAGGTGGCTGGTGCAGTTAATCGTTAGTGGATGTAAAGGGACTAAGTGTTGAGTGCGTTAGGTCTCCCATGAGGGTATGTTGTTACCGTGTTAATGTATAGTAGTGGGACTATGGTCTGGAATAAGAGGTATAGATCTAAATTACAATGTGTTCAGATGGACAATCTTAGTGACGTGTTAGGTGTGAAAAGAAATGATAAAATGAGAATGAGCGTATTAGAGAGTTGTTTGGTGTGAGGAAAGGGTAAATGAGAATAAATGAAGTACGTTGAGATGATTTGATCATGTGGAAAGGATAGATGACAGATAGTCGGTTTTTAAGCGGATGTATAGTGGTAGGAGTGTGTTGGGAATCGACCGGATGGGAGACAGAAGGAAAAAGTGGAATGAGGCAGAAAAGGAATGCCTGGAAAAGAGAAGAAATGTAGGTTTGGCAGAGGCGAGAAGAAAGGTGCATAACAGGAGTGAATGGTGGGTTTTGTGTGAGGAGATATGGTTGTAGCCCACCTGGGCCAAGGAATAAACCATTGATGAGAGGTCATAGTTGAGGGTCAATTGCGGTCCCGATGAAGCTCTAGGGTGGATTTTTCAGCTCACCGTGAGTTCTCACTAGTGGTATAAAGGGAGGCGACCAAGGCTGGAGCTTTCTTTTCTACTTGCTTCATATTCTTCTACTATTTTTATGTTACCTTGAATTCAGTCTTGGGGAGATAAGATGGGTGGTGATGGTGATGATGATGATAATGATAATGATGATGATGATATATATACTTATATATATATATATATATATATATATATATATATATATATATATATATATATATATATATATATATATATATATATATATATATA